>CAUYQU010075011.1:0-38554 GCA_963574635.1 Cheracebus regulus
AAGAAGAACAAAACTCAGTCTCAAAAAAAAAAAAAAATCAAATAAGTTCTCCTCGTTTTTTTTTTTTTTTTAAACCGAGTCTTGCTCTGTCACCCAGGCTGGAGTGCAGTGGCACAGTATCAGCACAATGCAAACGCAGCCTCCCAGGTTCAAGCCATGCTTCTGCCTTAGCCTCTCTACTGGCTGGACCCTGGGCGGCTGAGCTTGCAGGGCGCTGAGACTGTGCCCCCGCCCTCCAGCCTGGGTGACAGAGCAACACCCGGTTTAAAAAAAAAAAAAAAAAAAGAGGATAACTTATTTGATTTTTTTTTTTTTTTGAGACTGAGTTTTGTTCTTCTTGACCAGGCTAGAGTGCAATGGTGTGATCTTGGCTCACTGCAACCTCTGCCTCCTAAGTTCAAGTGATTCTCCTGCCTCAGCCTCTTGAATAGCTGGGATTATAGGCATGCACCACCAATCCTGGCTAATTTTCATATTTTTAGTAGAGATGAGGTTTCTCCATGTTTTGGTCAGGATGGTCTCAAACTCCCAAGTGTAGCTCATGCTCTCAAACAGGTGTGAGCCACACTGCACCCGGCTGAAATTTTTTTCTGGAAGCCATATATAGGCACTCAAGAAAGCTTAAAAAAAAGGTTGTGGCGAGCCAGGTATGATGGCACACACCTATAATCCCAGCACTCTGGAAGGCTAAGGAGGCAGGCTGCTTGAGCCCAGGAGTTTGAGAGCAGCCTGAGCAACATTGCAAAACTCTGTTTCTGCAAAAAACACACAAAAAATTAGCTGGGCATGGTGACCATGCCTGTGGTCCCAGCAACTCGGGGAGGCTGAGGTGGGAGGATCACTTGAGCCCAGAAAGTCGAGGCTGCAGTGAGCTGTGCTCACACCATTGCACTCTAGCCTGGGTGACTGAGACCCAGTGTCAAAAATAAATAAATAAGTAAATTGGTTTAAAGAATTTAAAAAAAAAGTTCCCCTGTTTACAAAAGAAACACATGCCTACAGACAATTCAGACAAAACTGAAAACCACAAACAAGGTTTAAATCACCATAATATCATTATGCAGGGATAACTACCATTAATAGTAGTTTATTATTTTTCTACATTCACATACAAATTCAAACCAACCCTCTGAAAATATTATAACCTGTTTTCTATTTAGTGTCATAAAAGTCTTCCGTTTTTAAAAATAAGAATTTCCCAAGATTATTAAATATTCGTCTAAAATATATATATATATTTTTGAGACAGAGTTTCACTTTTGGTGCCCAGGATGGAGTGTGATCGTGCGATCTCAGCTCACTGCAACCTCTGCCTTCCGGGATCAAGTGATTCTCCTGCCTCAGCCTCCTGAGTAGCTGGGATTACAGGAATGCGCCACCGTGCCCAGCTAATTTTGTATTTTTAGTAGAGACATGGTTTCTTCATGTTGGTCAGGCTGGTCTTGAACTCCTGACCTCTGGTGATCTTCCCACCTCAGCCTCCCAAAGTGCTAGGATTACAGACGTCAGCCGTTACGCTCAGCCTAAAAGATGATTTTTAAAGCCAACATAGCAGCAATCATATAGTCTTAATTATTTAACCACCTTCTCCCTCCTCCCATGTACACACTAAGATTAGTTGTTATCAGAAAAAGTGACACATTTTGGTCAAGCATTAACTTAATATCTACTTTATTAAGAGTCAGTGCTGAATAAAACTTGATCACTCTGTGTACCTCCTCCCCCATCTACCCTTAAAGTAAGAGAATTTTAAATGATGCAGAGGATGGGTAAAAGGTTTTTGTCTGTGGCCAGGTGCGGTAGCTCAAGCCTGTAATGCCAGCACTTCAGGGGGCCAAGGTGGGCAGATCACTTGAGCCCCGGAGTTCGAGACCAGTCTGGGTAACATGGTGAAAGCCTGCCTCCACTAAAAATTCAAAAATTAGTGAGACTCAGTGTCACACACCTGTAGTCCCAGCTACTCAGGAGGCTGAGGTGGGAGGATCATCTGAGCCTGGGAGGTGGAGGTTGCAGTGAGCCGAGATCATACCACTGTACTCCAGCCCGGGTGACAGAGTGAGCCTCTGTCTCAAAAAAAAAATGTTGTTGCCTGTAAAGATCTTGTCAAATACATGGCATGACTATCTCATGGATGCAAAGATATAAAGAATTTGTCCTTCAAGTTCTTCTGAATTCTTTAAACTCTGCTGTTTACCAAGCCTCATCGTCTTGAATCCACCTTTCTAGCTACTTCCAGATAACAATCAAAACATCTTATCTGGACTACTGTGACAATCTATTACTTTGCCTTCCCCTGCTCCAATATATTTTTTTAAATGGACTCTTGCTCTGTCACCCAGG
Source organism: Cheracebus regulus (assembly GCA_963574635.1). Taxonomy (NCBI): domain Eukaryota; kingdom Metazoa; phylum Chordata; class Mammalia; order Primates; family Pitheciidae; genus Cheracebus; species Cheracebus regulus. The sequence goes on from CAUYQU010075011.1 coordinate 2,341, forward strand.
CTGGCGTGAAATAGCGCCTCCTGGGTTCAAGCAATCTTCTTACCTCAGCCTTCCGAATACCTGGGGTTATAGGCACGCACCACCATGCCCAGCTAATTTTTGTATTTTTAGGAGAGCCAGGGTTTCACCACGTTGGCCAGGCTGGTCTCGAACTCCTGACCTCAGATGATCTGCCTGCCTCGGCCTCCCAAAGTATTGGGATTACAGGTGTGAGCCACTGCGCCTGGCCCAATATTTTTTTATATATAATATAAAGCTTAGAAAAATCCTGCACGTTTTTCTTAACATTTAAAAAACAATACCCTTGTATAGCTTCTGAAGGAAAATGAGCACAATGACTGTCAGAACTGTTTTTCGAAGAAAAGTCCTAGGGATTCACATTTGTTTGAATTAAGTATTGTTTTATGTACTTACACCTGCTCTTCAAATCGCCATTATAGAACTTAACATATAACATGAGTTGGTCAAATATCTCCCTCCTCTATAGCATTTTCAACGACAGGACCGAATGATTTATCTTTGTATCTCTAGGACCTAATTATAGTGCCAAGAATATAACTCCTCACTGAATACTGGCTAACTGAACAGTCTTTGTGCACTTAAATTGTTATGAGTGAAATGTATGCCAACTGTTTAACATGACCATATTTCTGCCTCAGTCAGGGAAGAATCCACATCACCATCATACTTCTAATAATAAACAGACCTATGACTCCAAGCCTGCCCATTTATGGCAGGCAAAAATCTCATCTGTTAAAAAAACAAAAAACACATCTGTCTTAGTTCTAAATGCAAGTTCTATTCACTAGTGCATCTCCTGCTATAAATGTCTACTCCTCCTTACCTTGGCCTCTAAGGCTTAGAATACCCACCTATTCTTTATACAGTACATGCTACCTTCCAGATTCTCTCTCCTCTAGTTTTTCTAACTAGTCACAATATAGCTCAAACATGTGCTCATCTCTTCATCTCTACCCACCAAGGCTGAGCCATCATCAGCTGTTGCTTGGAATGTTTGTCTCTGCTTAGACCTGTATCCTTACTATGTATTCTCCAAATATCAGTCTTTCAAAAAGGTAAAGAAGATCACATCACTTCCGTGTTTAATACGTGACATAGCCTCCCTAGTGCAATTACAATAAAATTCAAACTTCTCACCATGACCTTCACAGTTCAGTATGATCTGGCCTTCTGCACCAAAGTATGTAATTAATGTACATGTAGAATGATCACCAATTATTCAGGAAGTGCCAGGAAAATTTCACAAGTATAATGATGAATTAATCTTTAGTTGAAAATTTTTGGATAACTGAATTGACATTTGAAAAAAAATGAGCATTTTAAGCACTATAAAGAAGACAATACAAATTTACCTGATCTATCTGATCTTGTTGTCCTTTGTATACAGTTTCAGGATCTGAAGGAGGCCGAAGATGAAATTCTGAGTCACAGAAATTTCCATCACCATCTACGTTGTGTAGGCTTTCCCAAACAACTTTTTCTTCAGTGAGAAATCCCTGGTCTGTTACCAACAAATACAGTTGACCCTTAATAAGATGTAATAAAAGAAAAAGGACTGTTAAATTGGTCAAAAGTAGTTAATATTTAAGGAAAGTTTTATAATCTGTATTTCAGAATATATTAAACATTGCTATTGTTTAGATCTGTACAACACAATAAATAGACCCAAGTAGATATTTTACTTCCTCAAATCTACCTGGCTTTGAATATAGTTTATAATTGGCATACTATACTGTAACAAGAAATAAGAGCTCTTGGCATGCTCAGCTAATATAGAACTTATAAACAGCTTTGAGGGGTTTATAATCTTATTTCACAAAATAGAAAAATACTATACAAGTTCCTGAAAAATACATTACAGTCACAAAAAATGATACCATATTGCCTGTTTTTTTTTCAATTATGCCTATATGACTAATCCAGTCCGTATCAGTTTCTCCTTTCTCTGTACCATTAGCTGCTCTTGTTTTATACCCTAATAATACTTTGTACCTATTTTGTATTATCATTGTACTTCTGCTGTATACCAATAATAGAGATGAAATGCAACTGTTTTGTCCTGGTTTTGTAGCACCAGATTGCCTAGTATTGATTGCATTTTCCTGACGTATCCCACTGAGTCTGTGTGTGCATATAAATATATATATTTTTAAATTTTTATTTTTTGTGGATACATAGTAGGTATATGTTTTTGTGGGTTACATGAGGTATTTTGATACAAGCATGCAATGCATAATAATCATGTGAGGGTAAATGTGGTATCCATCCCCTCAAGCATTTACTCTTTTTGTTACAAACAATGCAATGACACTCTTTTTTTTTCTTTAACTTTTTAACTTTTGTTTTTTGAGACGGAGTGTCACTCTGTCACCCAGGCTGGAGTGCAATGGTGCAATCTCAGCTCACTGCAACCTCCGCCTCCCAGGTTCAAGCGATTCTCCTGCCTCAGCCTCCCTAGTAGCGGGGACTATAGGCATGTGCCACCACACCCGGCTATACACTCTTTTTTGTTTCCTCCTACTCTTCCAATCTTAGGTATTTTAAAATGTACAATTAAATTATTTTTGACTAGAGTCACACTCTTGTGTTAGCAAAAGCTAGGTCTCAATCATTCTATATATTTTTTTACACCCATTAACCATCCATCCCACCTGCCTCCAAATAGCCATCCCAGCCTCTGGTAATCATCATTCTACTCTATCTCTGTGAGTTCAATTGTTCTAATTTCTAGTTCCCAAAACTAAGAAGATGCAAAGTGTGCCGTTCTGTGCCTGGCTTATCTCACTTAACACAATGACCTCCAGTTCCACCTATGTTGTCACAAATGAAAGGATCTCTGTTTTATGGCTCAGTAGTACTCCACTGTGTATGTATACCACATTTTCTTTATCCACTCGTCTGTCAATGGACACAGTTTGCTTCCAAATCTTGGCTACTGCAAACAGTGCTGCAATAAACACAAGAGTGCAGATACCTCTTTGATACGCTGACTTCCTTTCTTTCAGTTATATTCTTAGGAGTAGGATTGCTGGATTGTATGGCAGCTCTACTTTTAGTTTTTTGAGGAACTTCTTAACTGTTCTCCATAGTGGCTGTAATGATTTATATTCCCATCAACAGTGTATGAGGGTTCCCCTTTCTCTACTTCCTCACCAGCAGTTGTTATTGTCTTTTGGAAAAAAGACATTTTAACCGGGGTAAGATAATATCTCAAAGTACTTTTGATTTGCATTTCTCAGATGATCAGAAATGTTCAGCACCTTTTCAGATACCTGTCTGCCATCTGTATGCCTTTTTTTTTTTGAGATGGAGTCTCACTTTGTTGGCCAGGCTGGAAGTGCAGTGGTGCAATCTTGGCTCACTGCAATCTCCATCTCCCAGGTTCAAGTGAGTCTCCTGTCTGAGGCTCCTGAGAAGCTGGGATTACAGGTGCCCCCCACCACACCTGGCTAATTTTTGTGTTTTTAGTAGAGATGGGGTTTCACCATGTTGGCCAGGCTGGTCTCGAATTCCTGACCTCAAGTGATCTGCCCACCTTGGCCTCCCAAGGTGCTGGGATTACAGGTGTGAGCCAGCATGCCCAGCCCCACTTGCATGTCTTCTTTTGAGATCATTTTCCCATTTCAAAGTTGATTATGAGATTTTTTTCCGTAGAGAGCTGTTTGAGCTCCTCATATATTCTGATGATTAATCCCTTGTCACATGGGTAGTTTGCAAATGTTTTCTCCCATTTTATTTGGGGGTTGTACCTTCATTTTTTTTTTTTCCTTTTTAAAGGCAGGGTCTCACTCTATAGTCCAGGCTGGAGTGCAGTGTTGTGATCTTGGCTCACTGAGGCCTCGGCCTCCTGGGTTCAAGCAATTTTCCTGCCTCAGCCCCCCAGGTAGCTGCAACTACAGGAGCATACCACTATGCCTGGTTAATTTTTGTATTTTTAGTAGAGATGGGGTTTCGCCATATTGGCCAGGCTGGTCTCAAATTCCTGAGCTCAGGTAATCCACCTGCCTCAGCCTCCCAAGGTGCTAGGATTACAGGTATGAGCCACTGTGCCTGGCCACTTTGTTGAATGTATCCTTTGCTGTAAAGAATTTTTTTTTAACTTGATATGGTCCCATTTGTCCTCTTTCACTTTGATTGCCTATGCTCGTGGGGTATTACCCAAGAAATATTTGCTCACTCCAATGTCCTAGAAAGTGTTTCCAATGTTTTCTTTTAGTCATTTCATAGTTTGAAGTCTTGGATTTAAGTCTTTATTCCATATTTTCTTTTTTGAGATGGAGTCTCACTCTGTTGTCTAGAGTGCAAGAGGATTGCAAGGTCAAGAGAGCAAGATCATCCTGGCCGACATGGTGAAACCCCATCTCTACCAAAAATACAAAATTAGCTGGGCATGGTAGCAAGTGCCTGTACTCCCAGCTACTAGGGAGGCTGAGGCACAAGAGTCACTTGAACCTGGGAGGCAGAGCCAGTAAGCCAAGATCACCCAACTACACTAAAGCCTGGCTGACAGAGCAAGCCTCTGTTTTAAAAAAAAGAGAGAAGAAATCTCATCCTAAAGCATCATTTGGGAAAAAATTATTAATAAGATTATGGTTGGAAAATAGCCATTGTAATATATGACCTACATAAATTGTAAAACAGAGACATTATGTAATATTAAATGATATGTTGAAATGAGTTGTGATAAGTATAAAGAGAAGGGTCAGATCTAGTCAGTTGAAAATTAGCTGAAAAGGAATATTTGTTTTTCTCTTAAATTATCATAGGACAAGATAGACTCAAGCTGGGTATTAAAAATATGTTAGGGGTTGGGTGTGAGACACCACACACTTAAAGGCATGAGATGCCACACACAGCTGATTTTTGTACTTTTAGTAGAGACGAGGTTTTGCCATGTTGGCCAGCCTGGTCTTTAACTCCTGGCCTCAAGTGATCTGGCTGCCACGGCCTCCCAAAGTGCTGGAATTACAGATGTGAGCCACTGTGCCCGACCAATACATTACATTCTTAAATTAATGCATATTATTTAAAATGTCAGTATTGTCACAATTTGCAAATTTATAAAATATTACTAAATTTGACAAGTTTTCTTCCACTTTATCAATTTACAAATTGTGATGATGTTCCCAGTATGTTGTTAATACAAGTAACTACTCCATGTAGAATTAATGTATGAGGGTATTTTTAGATAACTTTTCATTCAGTGTTCTTTTGTGATCCAATATGGAGGAAAGTACTGGCTGAATATTTTTGGTTAACTAACTTGGATTCAAATTACTTTAATACCTCTAGACTGGGTATGGTGGCTCACGCCTGTAATCCCAGCACTTTGGGAGGCCGAGGTGGGCCTATCACTTGAGGTCAGGAGTTTGAGACCTGCCTGGCCAATATGGTGAAATCTCGCCTCTACTAAAAATACAAAAAAAATTAGCCAGGTGTGGTGGTGCCTGTCTGTAGTCTCAGCTACTTGGGAGGCTGAGGTAGGAGAATCACCTGAGCCCACGAGGTGGAGGTTGCAGTGAGCCAAGATTGTGCCACTGCACTCCAGCCTGGGCAACAGCAAGACTCTGTCCCCGTGACCAAAAAAAAAAAAAAACCGCCACCAAAAACCAAATTACTTGGCTGGGTGCAGTGACTCACACCTGTAATCCCAGCACTTTGGGAGGGTCAAGAGATCGAAAACATCCTGGCCAACACGCTGAAACCCAGTCTCTACTAAGAATACAAAAAATTAGCCAGACATGGTGGCACGTGCCTGTAGTCCCAATTACTTGGGAGGCTGAGGTAGGAGAATTGCTTAAACCTAGGAGGTGGAGGTTGCAATGAGTGGAGATAGTGCCACTGCACTCCACCCTGGGTGACAGAACGAGACTGTCTCAAAAAAAAATTGAAAATTTATACATTTCTAAGAGAGTTTCTAAAGTATTTTAAGTACTCAAAAATGAACTTCACTCCTACTTAACAAATGTAGTCTTATCCACAAAGCACTTTCTTAGCCAACCAGAGAGGCAGTAAAGCATAGTTGTTGACTTGAAAGTCAACTTAAAAGTGAACTTGAAAGTCAGATTGGAAATGTGACTAGGCTAAGTGGTCTTGGGCAAGTTACTTAGGGTCTTTAAGTCTTCTCTCAGCTATAAAGTGAGAATAATAATATCTACCCCTCACAGAGGACTTGTGAAGATTAAATGAGATAATCAATATAAAATGCTTACTATAGTGCAAGGCATCGAATTGCTTCATAAACAGAAGATGTATTCATGAGTATCATCTAAATCGATCTCATTTTCTGTATCTATCTGCTTCTGTCTCCTTTTTAAGAGAAAAAGATGAATCTCTCTGCTTGTACTATGGAACCATCACTTTCCTTATTCCAGTTTCCATATTTCCCCTCTTTCCCCTTTCAATTTAAAAAGTGACAATTTTTGATTATCAACAGCTTTAAAAATAGCTAAATTTAATGGATTGTTACTTAAGTGTAACATTCTGTGGAAAAAAAATTTCCACTAGTCTTATAAAAGAGGAAATAGAACAAACAAATTTATTTCTTTAATTTCATTTATCCAGAACTGTACCTCCACTTTTCACTTCTAATCCCTAAACATAAAGTAAAAAAAATCAAACAAAACCAACCTCATGCCAACTAGCTGAGTTTATGGTAAAAAAAAACAAATAACAACAATGAAACAACCAACCTCAAAAACCTTAGGACTGAATATACTTGAGAGAGATGTCAGTAATTTAAAACCAAGAGGTAGGGGCAACAGTCATGACATTAATATAAAAGTTGATGTGGTAAAAGGACAATCAAGGAGTTGTAATAGGTAAAGAGCTATGCAGCTATCATTTTACGAACCAAAGATCTAGAAGCCATGTGATCTAGACAGGGGCCACATAATCTTAGTTAACAGCAAGCAGAAGTAGGAGTTATTAGTGGGTGGTGAAGGAGGGCCATTAAAATGAAATGCAATAACAAGATCTAGGATATAGAATTAGGTAAGGATAGGAATCCAACAGTCATGATAATATGTATAATACGAGAAGCAAAACTGACTTAAATGGGTCTGTTTCTAGGACAGAAATGGTTTATTTACAACCCATTTTTATACTTTCAAATTTCCTTCCTGGATAAATAGTCATCTCACTTCCTAGACCCACTGGAATAGCCCTGAAAGCACTTGCTCTCTTATGGTCTCCTCACTCTAATCTTAGAAATCAATCTAGTTATGCTGTTGAAAAGCACAGATCAGCTGGGTGCAGTGGCTCACCCTTGTAATCCTAGCACTCCGGGAGGCCAAGGTAGGCAGATTACCTGAGGTTGGGAGTTCAAAACCAGCCTGGCCAATATGGTGAAACCCCTATCTCTACTAAAAAATATAAAAAATTAGCAGGATATAGTGCACGTGCCTGTAATTCCAGCTACTAGGGAGGCTGTGGCAGGAGAATTGCTTCAACTTATGAGGCGGAGGTTGCAGTGAGCCAAGATTGTGCCACTGCACTCCAGTCTGGTTGAGTGAAACTTTGTCTAAAAAAAAACAGGGAAAAAAAGCACAGATCTTAAGGCAGGGCGCGGTGACTCACGCTTGTAATCCCAGCACTTTGGGAGGCCAAGGCAGGTGGATCACAAGGTCAGGAGTTCAAGACCAGCCTGACCAACATGGTAAAACCCTGCCTCCACTAAAAATACAAAAATTAGCTGGGGGTGGTAGCGGATGCCTGTAATTCCAGCTGCTCAGCAGGCTGAGGCAGGCGAATTGCTTGAACCCGTGAGACAGAGGTTGCAGTCAGCCGAGACTGCACCACCGCACTCTGGCCTGGGTGACAAGAGCTAGACTCCATCTCGAAAACAAACAAACAAACAAAAAAACAAAATTAGCCAGGCATGGTGGTGTGCACCTGTAATCCCAGCTACCTGGGAGGCTGAAGCAGGAAAACTGCTTGAACCCAGGAGGAAGACGCTGCAGTGAGCTGAGATTGCATCACTGCACTCTAGCCTGGCAACAAGAGTGAAACTCCATCTCAAAAAAAGAAAAGTACAGATCTTCATAGAATCATGAGCCTCCCAAAGTGTTGGGATTACAGCCATAAGCCACTGTATCTGGACCCCCAAATTAAAATTATTTATAAGAAAATCATGAGGTTGGCTTGGTGCAGTGGCTCACGCCTGTAATCCTAGCACTTTGGGAGGCCGAGGTGGGTGGATCACCTGAGGTCAGGAGTTCAAGACCACAGGCTGGTCAACATGGTGAAACCGTCTCTACTAAAAATACAAAAAATTAGCTGGATATGGTAGTCTGCGCCTGTAATCCCAGCTACTCAGGGGTCGGAGGCATGAGAATCTCTTGAACCCAGGAAGCGGAGGTTGTAGTCAGCTAAGATCACACCACTATACTCCAGCCTGGGTGAGAATGAAACTGTCTCACAAAAATAAAATAAAATAAAAATACAATTATGAGGTCAATGTGTATTTTGCAAAGATGATCTGCCCAGTTTAATTGTAGAAAACCAGGTAGAAGTACAAGGAAATAAGTGATATAAATCATAGCAGAAATCAGGGGTATTCCTATTTGTTGCCAATGGACAGGTGAGGAATAAAAAGTTTAATGAAAGGTTCATGAAGGATGTTATTACAAGCAATAACTAACAGAGATGGACTTTACTTTGTTAGTAATGAAAGAAACACAGAGGTATTTGTCCAGAATTTAGCAACAGTAAACCACAAAACTAGGAATGATAAGAGAACTTTCCAAGTCAATTAATATCTGTGGTCAGAGAAAATATCCTGTGCAATAAAAGTCATTGTTCATACTATATTACTTGGAAGTGTGACGTTGATTGGTAGATATTATTCACAAAAAAACAGGTCGGTTTAATACCTCCATTGTGACCCCATGATGGCAGAAGGCTTTAAAAAGTCTATAAAGTCAAGGCCAGACATGATGGCTCATGCCTGTAATCCTAGCACTTTGGGAGGCTGAGGTGGGTAGATTGCCTGAGGTCAGGAGTTCGAGACTAGGCTAGGCAACATGGCAAAACCCCGTCTCTACTAAAAACACAAAAAATTAGCTGAGCATGGTGGCACACGCTTGTAATCCCAGCTACTTGGGAGGCTGAGGCACGAGACTTGCTTGAACCTAGGAGGCAGAGGTTGCAGTACGCCGAGATCATGCCATTGCACTCTAGCCTGGGTGACAGAGTGAGACTGTCTCAAAAAGAATAAAAAAGATAAAATCAAGTGTGGTAAAAATAAATAAATAGATAAAGATGAAATTATAAAGTTAATAAACAGAGAATACTTTGTCAATTGACAAGTATATAGATGTTTCTAAAACTTCCATATACTTTTCAATGGTTCGGTATACTGAAACACCACTTAGTGGTCGTCTAAACACCACTTTGGTGTATAGAGGGTCACTAAAAAGCCTAACCCTAGGCCGGGTGCAGTGGCTCACACCTGTAATCCCCAAACTTTGGAAGGCTGAGGTGGTTGGACTGCCTGAGGTCAAGAGTTTGAGACCAGCCTGGCCAACATGGTGAAACCCCGTCCCTATTAAAAATACAAAAATTAGCCAGATGTGGTGGCAGGTGCCTGTAATCCCAGCTACTCAAGAGGCTGAAGCAGAAGAATCACTTCAACCAGAGAGGCAGAGGTTGCAGTGAGCCAAGATTGTGTCACTGTACTCCAGCCTGGGCAAAAGAGTGAGACTCCGTCTCAAAAAAAAAAACAAACAAACCAGACAGGAGTTAGAACAGAGATATAGTCTTAAACAATGCCATTAATAACTAGAAAGCACATATACCTCCCTTCTCCTCTTATCAAAGAAAAGCCCACAGCTCAAATACCTCTACACTTTGGATGACAAAACATCTTAACATACACTCAAAAAAATTAAATAAATAAATAGCAAAAAAAATTTTTGACAAATAGAGTTTCATAAATTCCTAAGGAAATTGGTACAACCAGTAAAAAAAACTGGAGATGACCCTTCCTTGCTAATCATTTTTCTCCTGCCATTACGGACTTTCCCATTTGCCTAGGTCCTGATATGCTAATGATACAATATAATCATGAATACCTGGAAGCATAAAGATCCTCTCTGAAAAGTCCTAATAAAAATTAGGCTGGGCTCAGTAGCTCATGCCTGTAATCCCAGGACTTTGGGAGGTCAATGTGGGAGATCACTTGAAGTCAGGGATTTGAGACCAGTCTGGACAATATGGTGCACCCATCTCTACTAAAAAAAATTAGCTGGGAGTGGTGGCACCCACCTGTAATCCCAACTGCTTGGGAGGCTAAGGCAGGAGAACTGCTTGAACTTGGGAGGTGGAGGTTGTAGTGAGCCAACATTGTGCCATGCACTCCAGCCTGGGCAACAGAGTGAGACTTCATTAAAAAAAAATCCTTAAAAGGTAGCCCCACTAGGTCAGGCATGGTGGCTCCTGCCTGTAATCCCAGCAGTTTGCGAGGCTGAGGCAGGCAGATCATGAGGTCAGGAGTTCAAGACCAGCCTGAGGTTGTGGTGAGCCAACATTGCACCACTGCACACCAGCCGGGGTGACAGCGCAACACTGTGTCACAAAAAAAAAAAAAAAAAAAAAAAAGATAGCTCCACTAACAAAATAATAGAATTATAGATATTTATGTCTGATGGCCAGTTTATTATAGATTGGCAATTTATTATGATAAGCCTCTAGTCATAAACACCACTCAGGTAGAAGCACTCTATCTAGATGTTAAATTTACTGTTTGTTGAAAGTATACATATATATATATTTTTTTGAGATGGAGTCTTGCTCTGTCTCCCAGGCTGGGGTGCAGTGGCATGATCTCAGCTCACTGCCACCTCCGCCTCCCCACTTCAAGTGATTCTCCTGCCTCAGCCTCCTGAGTAGCTGGCATTACAGACATGTACCACTACGCCTAGCTAATTTTTGTATTTTTAGAAGAGATGGGGTTTCACCATGTTGGTCAGGCTGGTCTTGAACTCCTGAACTCAAGTGATCCATCTGCCTTGGCCTCCTAAAGTGCTGAGATTACAGGCATGAGCCACCATGCCTGACCTGAAAGTATATCTTGAATTCTGTGGGATAAAATGCATTTATGTGATAGATGTTCCAAGAGAAAGAGTTCACAGTAGTAAAAAGATGGAAAACATGGCGATTATTATAATTTTTCCTTTTTTTTTTTTTTAGAAACAAGGTCGTGCTCTGTCATCCAGGCTGGAGTGCAGTGGCATGATCACAGCTCATTGTAGCTTTGACCTCCTGGGCTCAAATGATTCTCCCATCTCAGCCTCCCAAGGAGCTGGGACAACAGGGATATACCACCATGCCTGGCTAATTTTTTAAAAGTTTTTCTGTTTAGAAATGTATTAAAGTATAAGTGAAGTATAAAAATAGATGAAAAGAGCACAATGTTAAACTTGTTAATGTCTCATTTTTCTGTAAGCTTATAATTTTTCATATTAAAAAGTAAAAAACAAAACAAAAAACGAACAATAAAAACCACAGTGTTACTGTTTTGGCTTGCTGGTCACTAGAGTAACAGTGGCATTTTCCCTGGTAACTGGCCACCAGGATAGCTGTTCCATTTATTCTTTGTACAGGAATAGGATGATAGAGAAGAATGGTGTTTCATTTGCTCTATGTAAAATTTATCTCTATAAATATCATCATGTCCACAATACTATCTTGTCTCTAAACTCCTTTGCTCTTCTATCCTTTGTTTCACCCACGTAACAAACCCCCAAACAGAACAACTCAGCTAACTTCATGCCTATACTGTCATGAATACTCTTGAAGAAAAATCATAAAGTGGTATATTTATTTAATCATTACCATCCTCAACAGTTCCTGGTGATCTTGATCTATACAGTTTAAGCTTTCTCTCATGTGCTGCAGAAATATTTTAAACATTTTTTTTTTCAAATTTGGAAACATACCATCTCTCTACTACTCAGTAGATAATCTTGCCTCTCATATAATAGAGAAAACTGAAGTATTCAAACAGCAGATTTTCGACTTGCTGCCATCTACAAAAAAAGATGTGCAAATTTACCTATAGCTGTACTCATAATCTATTCCTTCTCTCCTTTACAATGGAGACGTCCCTTTAAAAAACCAATGGTCAGGCCAGGCCCCATGGCTCACGCCTGTAATCCTAGCACTTTGGAAGGCAGAGAGCTTGAGCCCAAGAGTTTGAGACAAGCTTGGCCAACATGGTAAAATCCTGTTTCTTCAAAAATAGAAAAATTAGCCAGGCATGGGGGTTTGTGCCTGCAGGCCCAACTACTCGGGAAACTAAGGTGGGAGGATTGCCTGAGCCCCAGAGGTCAGGGTTGCAGTGAACTGAAATCGTGCCACTCCACTCCAGCCTGGGCAACAGAGACCAACCCTGTCTCAATAAAATATAAAATAAATAAAAAATAAAATAAATACAAAAAAAAAAACAAAAAAAACAACCGAAGGTCAATCTCTTTTACTTACAAAAGTTTCTTTTTTCTCACCTCCTTAAGAGCCTTCTAACATTATCACCTCTCCTGAATTTTTAACCTTTCTCTATTAAATATTACAATATTTAACTATGACCAACTATCTCATATTAAGAAACAAAAATAGGCCAGGCATGGTGGCGTGCTTGTAGTTTCAGGTGTTTGGGAGGCTGAGGCAGGAAGACAGTCTGAGTCCAGGAGTGCAAGGCTGCAGTGTGCTATGAGCATACCTGTGAATAGCCACTATACTTCAGCCTGGACGAGACAAGCAGACCTTGTCTCTAAAACAAAACAAAACAAAGCAAAACCAAAAAACCCTCCCAGGGTTCTGTACCCCACTAGTATTATGAGTCATTATGTCTATGCCCCTCTTATAGACAAAGAGTTGTCTACAATCTGTTTCTATTCCCTGATATTCTAATCATTTCTTAATTTTTTTAAAGTTGTTTTAACATTTCACAAGTTTCCATTAATCGAATCATTTCTTAATAATTTCTTAACCAATTCAAATTGGGTTTCTTCTGCTGCCATCATTTTTTATCCCAACCCTCACTCCTACCAGCTCCACCTCCAGCATTCTTACCTTGCCCATCTCCTCAACAGCATTTAACAACTGAGATTTCCATCCTTCTTGAAATACTCTTTCTCTCTTGGCTTCCAAGATCTCATATTCTCATATTCATTCATTCTTTTTTTTTTTTTTTTGGAGACAGAGTCTTGTTCTGTGGCCCAGGCTGGAATGCAGTGGTGCGATCCCGCTCACTGCCACCTCCGCCTCCCAGGTTCCAGTGATTCTCCTGCCTCAGCCTTCCAAGTGGCTGGTACTACAGTGGCCCACCACCACACCTGGCTAATTTTTCATATTTTAGTAGAGATGGGGTTTCACCATGTTGCCCAGGGTGGTCTTGAACTCCTGCTTTGGACTCCCAAAATACTAGGCAATCCACCTGCTTTGGCCTCCCAAAGTACTAGGATTACAGGTATGGGCCACTGTGCCCAGCCCCCATATTCTTTAGATTTTTCCTCTTTGCTTCTCAATCTCCTTTGTCAGTTCTTACTCCCCGGTTGATCCGTAAATGTTGGCACGCTTCACATCTCTATCCTAGGCCTTCTCTTTTTTTCTCATACCATATTTTATCTGTACATCAAAATTGTTCCACTGTCGAACAATTTATCCAACATTTTCACTTGGAGAGACGCCTCAGAAAGCAGCTCTAACAGTCCAAGGCTAATCTTATATCTTCCTTCTCTTCTACTCTTCTGTTTCAATAAATAGTCACAGCTAGGTGCAATGGCTCATGCCTGTAATTCCGAGCACTTTGGGAGGCCAATGTGAGAGGACTGCTTGAGACCGGGAGTTTGAGGTCAGCCCAGGCAACATGGGAAAACCCTGTCTCTACTAAAACCACAAAAATTATCCAGATGTGGTGGTGTGAGCTTGTAGTCCCAGCTACTCGGGAGGCTGAGGTGGGAGGATCGATTGAGCCTGGGAGGTTAAGGCTGCAGTGAGCTGTGATCATGACATTGCACTCCTGCCAGGGCAACAGAGTGAGATCCTGTGTCAAACAAGCGAAAAACAGTTCCCCACCATTCATCCACATCCACAACCCAGAAATCACTTTATTTTTCACACCCAATCACCAAATCTGGTTGATTACATATTCTAAATGTCTTTGAAATCTGCCTACTCTCCATCCTTTTACCATCCTAGTCCAAGTCACTATAATCTCTTAATTGACTCCTCGCAAGAGTCTCCTAACTAAATCCCACATTCACTTTTGGCTCAAAGTCCAAAGCACCTTAATGTGCAAGGAGCAGGAAGATATACACCACTAGTGATATACTGTTTAGTCACAGACTAAGGTTTACTGAGAAAAACTTAGAAGCAGAGAAATAGCAGAATCCACACATTCCCTGAGTTACTATTATCCCATAGAAAGGTGTTTTTAGTTTAGACTTCCCCAACCATATAAGAAGACTGAGAATACCTAGCTGACCAGTAAAGGACTTCCTGGTAGGGGATATGGCCTCAATAGAAAAGGAAGCATCTGGGAGGCTGCATAACAATCACCAATGACAGCCAAAAACTTTGTTTCCTCACTGAGCTATCTCACTTCTGCTTACTCTTGAGCCAGAGAGAAGAAAAAGAATCAAGGGCTATTTCTCCTTTTGAGACTTTACAAGATCTAGTGCCTGCCTATCTATTTAGCCTTTCTTCATTCCTTTTATTCAAGCCTCCAAAGTAGCTGGGATTACAGGCGCCCACCAGCATGCCTGGCTGATTTTTGCATTTTTAGTAGAAACAGGGTTTCACCATGTTGGCCAGGCTGGTCTTGAACTCCTGACCTCAGGTGATCCACCCCCTTTGGCCTTCTTAAGTGCTGGGATTACAGCCATGAGCCACTGTGCCTGGTCTCAGGTATCATTTTAAATGTGACCTTCTCAAAGAAGTGTTTTCTGACACTCCCTAAGTTGTAAGTCCTGATAAAAGCACTCACAGCTTATCGTAAGTATCCTGAACAAAACATATCTCAATAGAAATAAATGAATAATTATTTGTGTAATTGTTTAGTATCTGCCCTTTGTCAAACTAGGAGGTCCTTAATAGGCAGAAACCATAGCTGCCTTACTCATGGCATACTCCTACTACTAGTGAGCACCCAGACATGATACATTCTCAGTAAATATTCATTAAATAAGTGAATAAATCCTAGACTTGAAAGGTCAGGTTAAGTAAGAAGTAAAATGATTTAGCAGTATTCACCATGTAGCAATAATTCTGATCTTGAGGTCCTTTGGCCTCAGATTTCTGAGGAGTGTGGATGACTCTGGGCCCATATCTGACATACATCTAGCTAAAATTAAACAAATGAGCTGTTGCTATAACTAAGACAGGAATGGGAGAACAAGGGCTTTAGGTTATTCTTACATAAGGAAACAAATCATCATTTTATATTACTGTGTGTAATTCACTTACTAAAGTGTTGAAGAAAATATGAAGATGTAATTCATGACTTTAACAAGCTACTTTCATTTGGAAAAAAAAAATGACACATTTACATGGGAAGAAAACTGGTAACTAGGTATTAATCAATAAGGGCTTTAAAAAAAAGATGATGTAGCCAATAACAGCTACAGGATGGTTAGACAATGGTACTCTGCCTTAGTTGCGCATTAAAATCACCTGAAAAGCACTGAAAATTAATGATGCTCAGATCCCACCTCCAAAAATTCTTTTAATGAAGTTGGTAGGTTCTGGGTATTGGCATTTTTAAAAAAGCTTCTCATATAGTTTCAGCATACAATTTGGGTTTAGAATCACTGGTTTGAGGAGAGTAGAAGTACCTTTACTAAGGACTCAGTATTTGAAATGCTTCTTAAAGGATGGGTAAAATTTGGACAGGCAAAAAGGAATGAGAAGAGCTTTCCAAATAGGGATTGAGGAGTGAGATAAGGCAGTAAAGTGCAGAATTTAGAAGGTATAATGTGTGTATGGGATGGAGGGTTATCAGTGAATAGACACCATTTTGGCTGTAGTAAAGTGTTGGTGAATAGAACGTATCTTGTATTTTTACCCCCTATGCATGAAGTGCTATTGAACATTTTTGGTGTATTACTGATGGCATCAGAACAGTATTCTACTGTACTAGTGAAGAAATCTAGGTGTAAGTTGAGAAACTTCTGAACTGATAGCTATAAAAACAAAAAGGATGGATATAAGAGATAAAAAGGGTAAATCAGTAAATGTTTTTCATAGAGCCATAAATGGCACTATAGGAAGAATTTAAAGCTACATATTATTAAAGAATTTACTGTCTGGTCACATTAAAGTTATCAAACTTTAATAATGGCAAACATTATCATAAAGGCAAATCATCTAAATAAATACAAAAATTTATTTATTTTAAATTCCTTTAGCATTGAAACATAAACTTCCATCATTGGACGTCATCCTAGTTCTGGCGGGGCGCAGTGGCTGATGCCTATAACCCCAGCACTTTGGGAGGCTAAGACAGCCGGATCACCTGAGGTCAGAAGTTCGAGATCAGCCTGACCAACATGAAGAAACCCCATCTCTACTAAAAATACAAAATTAGCCAGGCGTGATGGCACATGCCTGTAATCCCAGCTACTTGGGAGGCTGAGGCAGGAGAATAGCTTGAACCGAGGAGGTGGAGGTTGCTATCAGCCAAGATTGTGCCATTGCACTCCTGCCTAGGCAACAAGAGTAAAACTTCATCTCAAAAAAAGAAAGTCATCATCCTAGTTCTATCTCTAGGGTTTATCGTTTTATTTTCTTAGAAAATAATATTTCTTAATGCAATGATCTGTGAAAAAGAAGAATTAAAAAAACAAAAAGTGATTTGAGGTAATACTTCAATTGTTAATCCATCCCATCCTTAAGAAGTACAGTATTTAATAATTACCTTCATAATTTGATGGTTAAGAAATATTATGTTAAAATCTTTCATAAGCAGATCAAAAGACATCTCTAAATCAAGCTCCTTTGTTTTAGGATAATGATTAAATAGCTATTTCTATATCATACCTTGTATTTGGTCATGGTGCTAAAATGATTATTCCGAAAGAACACACAAAGTTCTCCTTCCTGAACCGCTGAAGTTAGTTCACATAATCCATGGTATGTCAGTTGAGTGGCTGTGTTATTTAGAAACTGCTCAGCTACAAAGCCTATAGAACCAATGCATAATATTAGAGAGAAGAATAATTTCAAAATTAGTAAGTTATTCTTTTTCTATTTACAGTGTATTCCAAGTATGGAAAAGGCAAATCATTATAATACTTTCCCTACTACTTAATGATGGCTCCAAATTGGAGATCTGTCTTTTTAATTTTGCTATGAAGTATGTGTATATAGACATTCTCATACCTAAAGAAATAGTTACGACAAATTCTTTTTTATAAACAAATGCATTTACTTATACTTCCACCTATTATCACAAAGGATTTCATGCAGGTTGCAGTAAAAAAGCAGACACAATAAAACTAAAACCCATCAATGCAAATAACAGCACAGGTGTTAGCAATTTTCAAGAGGTAGGAAAGAAAAATGTCAGTTAACAGCTACCTCCCCAATAGCAAGGTGTTTTCAAATTAAAAGTAGCCTTAACAAATTGAGTAGCTTAAGATTTCACAAAAATCCTAGATAGGCCCCAGTGGAGAAGTTGAGGTCAACATCAGATTTGAAATATTTAAAGTGGATACAAAACATTTCAGCAATGCAGACAATTAAGTGTGTTGTTTTGGGCAATGGTGCTGTTAGTAAAACATATCTCCCGATATCCTACACAACAAATAAATTTCCATTGGAATATGTACCAACTGTTTTTGACAACTATGCAGTCACAATTATGATTCGAGGAGAACCATATACTCTAGGACTTTTTGATACTGCAGGGCAAGAGGATTATGACAAATTACGACTGCTGAGTTATCCACAAACAGATATATTTCTAGTCTGTTTTTCAGTGGTTTCTCCATCTTCATTTGAAAATGTGAAAGAAAAGTGGGTGCCTGAGATAACTCACCACGGTCCAAAGACTCCTTTCTTGCTTGTTGGGACCCAAATTGATCTCAGAGATGACCCCTCTACTATTGAGAAACTTGCCAAGAACAAACAGAAGCCTATCACTCCAAGGGCTACTGAAAAGCTGGCCCATGACCTGAAGGCTGTCAAGTATGTGGAGTGTTCTGCACTCACACAGAAAGGCCTAAAGAATGTATTTGACGAAGCAATATTGGCTGCCCTGGAGCCTCCAGAACTGAAGAAGAGCCGCAGGTGTGTGCTGCTAGGAACATCTCTTCAGAGCCCTTTCTGCACAGCTGGTGCTGGCATCACGCTAAAAGCAATGTTTAAATCAAACTAAAGATTAAAAATTAAAATTCGTTTTTGAAAAAAAATCCTAGATAATTCTTAAATTGTAATCTTCTCAATTCTTGCTTTAAAAGTAGGCATAAGACAACAGAAAGCTGTGCGATAAATGATGCCATTTTAAATGTTTCTTTGATGCCATTTTTATCCTAATCTCCTCCAATATATGCCACTCATGTAGATGTATCAAGTTCAGAAATAGATATTATGCCTTTTGTTTCTGAAATACAATAAAATATACAGAAGTCATTTGGGGTATAATTTAAAAGATATATATATACAACTGATCTTCATATACACAACTGATCCTCATTGCAGGTTCACATCTGCAAGTTCATCTACTGGCTAAAATTTATTTAGAACTCCCAAATCAATACTTGCAGCATTTTCATGCTTGTTTGTGGACATGTGAAGACTGGCGAAAATTCTGACTGGCCCAATATGCACATTCCCAGCTGAGGTCACACAAGGCAACATTCTGCCCTCTTGTTTCAGCTCCCTCTCATACTGTAAACAAGTGTCCCTTTCATGGTCTATTTAGTGCCCTGTTTTTACCATTTTTATGTTTTCTGTTGGTGATTTTGCTGTTTAAAATGGCCTCCAGGCATAATGCTGAAGTGCTGGTTGGTATTAAGTAGACAATACCATGTGCCTTATAAAGAAAATACATGTGCTAGTTAAGTTTCATTTTGACTTAAGTTATACAGGTTGAGTATCCCTTACCTGAAATGCTTGAGACCAGAAGTGTTTTGGGTTTGGGATTCTTTTGGATTTTGGAACATTAGCATTATACTTATCAGTTGAGCATCACTAATCTGAAAATGAGAAATCTGAAATGCTCCAATGAGCATTTCCTCTGAGTGTCATGTTGGTGTTTAGATTTTGCAGCATTTTGGATTCAGGATTTTCAGATTAGGGATATTCTATCTGTAGTGCTGTTTGCTGTGAGTTTGATGCTAATGAATTAACAATATATATTAAATAAGGTGTGTTGAACAGAAACACACATAAAACAAATTTATGTATTGAAAAGCTGATGAAAATTTTGTTACCAAAGGCTCCTTGGAACCTAACTCTGTATTTCTCCTAGGGCCAGTGGTTCAACATTCACTAATTCAGTGTTCACAGCAACTTTGTAGAACATACCTACCATAAATAATGAGAATTAACTATGTATGTATTTTTTAAACTTGTATTTCTCTTCTTCTTTCCCTCCTTTCTTTGGGAGTAAGAAGAGATGTCTCAGAAGCAATGGGGGGAGGAGGGAAGGGAATGCCCTAAAAAGCTTTATAAATAATTGAGAGATATAGATATAGGGAGTAAAGATAAATCTGTGGTATGAAACTAACACTTCAAAAATAAATTGAAAATAAAACTTGGCACTCCCTCGACATCCCTTAGTGTCAAGCCACAGTACTTCAAGCTGCAAAGTGGTTGTAAAAAGTTACCATACTATAGTTATCATACTATTGCAAGGACTTTGTTATGATAGAGGAAGCAGAAAAATTACAAAGAGGTCTACAGCCAAAATAAATTCATAGAATACTTGCAACTTCTTGGGTTTACATATTCAGAAATAAGATCTTTTGGCCGGGTGTGGTGGCTCACACCTGTAACTCCAGCACTTTGGAAGGCAGAGGTAGGCGGATCACAAGGTCAGGAGTTCGAGACCATTCCGGCTAACATGGTGAAACTCTGTCTCTACTAAAAATACAAAAAATAGCTGGGCATGGTGGCACATGCCTGTAGTACAAGCTAGTCGGGAGGCTGAGGCAGGAGAATCACTTGAACACGGGAGGCGGAGGTTGCAGTGAGCCGAGATTGCGCCACTGAATCCAGCCTGTCGACAGAGCAAGACTGTCTCAAAAAAAAAAAGAAAGAAAAAGAAAAAGAAGAGCTTTCTCCACCTGATTTTTATTGTTACTTTACTCTGCTAAGTCCTAAGTTACTATATACTAATAAATAGCATTTATGATATATGCTAGTAAATAGCATTTACCATTATGTAGCATTTAAAAAGTAGGCATTATGCTTGTGCTGAAAAGTAAGACTGATGTGTGTAACATCCATATTACTAAATGCTCCCTTCAAAAGGATGTTTTTAAATGCCTCTTCCATACCTTTACTCACACAATATCCTCCCTATAAATCTCTTTCAAAAAGATACAGAAATTCAGTGGAGATATAGCACATTTCTTTCATGCCAGTGTGAAATTCAAAAATTCAGTACTAGAAAGGTCTTTCTCAGCTACTTCTTTTTACAGAACAAGACACAGGCTCAGAAAGAATAAGTCACTTGCCCAAGGACATAAAACTAGTTATGGCAAAGAGAAGACTGTAACCTAGGAGAATTATTAAGGGTGTTAAGTTTTAAAATTTAGTGCAATGAGTATTACAAATGCCACCTGAATTAAGAACTAGAAAACACAATATTTCCTAATTCGCCTGTCATCTCATAAACAGTTGTTTTAGTGGAAAAAGGCTAATCTAGTTTCAACTTTTTAAACAAATTTTAGTAAACAACTCTAAGTGCTACACAGCAGTTTACCTGTAAACTTATCAGAGCATCATGCTGACACTCAAAGAGGTGTTATTGGTTCAAATAATCCATGGTAAAGGTAAAAAAACTTAACATAATGATAATAAAGAGTATTATTCCTCAAAATAAATTTAAATTAAGCATTATTTTCCTGAGAACATTACTATAGTTGAAAATATTTCTTACATTCAGAAATTCAATGATAAATTAGTTCATTAAACTGTTTTCCTCTGTTACTGGAGAGTTATTAGAAAACATGAAAGTAATGAATGTCTTAAAGATGGTGACGTTAGAAAGACAGGCACTAAAATTAGGCAAAAAGGAACAGAAAGTAGAAATAGGAAGGAAACTTGATTTATTTAAAAATATTACCTGGATGTGGTCCTGTCTGAAATTTGTCTTCAAAAAAAATTTTTTTTAGATGGAATCTCACTCTATCACCCAGGCTGGAATGCAGTGATGCAATCTCATCTCACTGCAACCTCCACCTCCCTGGTTCAAGCAATTCCCCTGCCTCATCCTCCTGAGTAGCTGGGATTACAGGCGCGTGTCACCGTGTCCGGTTATTTTTTTTTGTATTTTTAGTAGAGACAGTGTTTCACCATGTTGGCCAGGCTGGTCTTGAACTTCTGACCTTAGGCAATCTGCCCACCTCGGCCTCTTAAAGTGCTGAGACTACAGGTGTGAACTATCATGTCCGGTTTGTGTTCAAATTTAAACTTACTCACTGTGTAGCTTTAAACAAATAATCTAATTTTTAAGAATTTAACTTAAATTTAAGTTTCAAAGATCAAATACATTATATTAATGTATTTTTTCCTCAAAAGGATGGGCAAAACAATTTATTTTAATGACATGCCCAGATTTTTTTTTTTTTTTTTTTAAAAACGGGGTTTCACCATGTTGGTCAGGCTGGTCTTGAACTCCGGACCTCAGGTGATCCACCCGCCTTGGCCTCCAAAGTGCTTGGATTACAGGCGTGAGCCACCACGCCCAGCCCGATGCCCAGATTTTATTTGAAAAGATAAAGGCTCATATGATTCGATTCCAGGAGTGCGGTAGGAAGCCGAGAACATTTTATTGTGACAAAAAATAAGTGCTCAAGGAAAGATGAGGAGATACAAAAGAACACAAGACTCAACTTGAGGGCATCACACTAGCCATATTTAGAACAATTTAAGCATCAAAAAGAATAACAATGATAATGGATTATAATGCACTGAATAAAAAATATCCATGAGTTTATATTGATACCATTTTTTTTTAATGGGGAAAGAGTAAAAGGAAGAGAAGGGAAAACTGTTCTGTTGCAGAAGAGTATCAACTAATAAATAGAAGAAATAACAGAAATGATAACTACCACAGTAATAACAGATTCAATGAATGCCAAATCTACTGGGTGACAGATTACTAAGAAATAGGATATTCACACAGTTCAAAGCATAACATCACAGATAACTTATTAATTGCCAAAGGAAAAGAACATCTTTACAATAAAAAAACTTGGCAGATATCTTATCATATTTGAGCATCACCAATAATGAGATAATCAGGCTTGTGTGCCCCCTGATATGATGTACTGGAAAAAAACAAAATTTTACCTATGTAGAATCCCTGCCAAAAATATGTAACCTGGATCTACTATTGAGGAAATAATCACATGAATCCAAATTGAGGAATATTCTACAGAAAAACTGGCCTGGACTATTTAAAAAAGTCAATGTCATAAAACACAAAAAAGGAAGGACAGGAGGGAGGAAGAAAGGGAGGAAAGGAGAAAGAAAGAAAGGAAAAGAAAAGAAAGAAGGAAGGAAGGAAGAAAGGTAGAGAGAGAGAAGAGAAAGAGAGGGAGGAAGGGAGAAATGGAGGGAGGGAGAAGGAAGGAAAAAGGTTATAAAACTACTTGATCCTCAATTGGAGCCTACACTGAAAAAAAATTGAAGGCCATAAGGGGCATTACTGGGAAAATGGGAGAATTCTGAATATGAATAATATATTAAATAATATTTTATCAATGCTAAATTGCTTGAGATAATTGTATTGTGATTATATAGGAGAATTTACATAAGAGAATTCCTTGTTCTTAGCAGACAAATGATGAAACATTTATGGGCAAAGTGCTCTATTTGCAATTAATTCTCACAAGATTTAGGGAAAAAGTATGTGTTATGTGTAGAAATACAGAAAAAAAGAAAACATTCAATGTATCAACAATTGGTAAATTTAGGTAAAGAGGATATAAATGTTCATTGTGCTATTACAACTTTTTTATGGTTTTGAGAATTTTCAAAATACAAGTCAGAGAAAGAAAAAGAAAAGGAAACCGGTATTATTTAATTAAAAAAAAATAAGAATTCAAACTATAATGTTCGGTGTTTATGGCACATAATGAAGGCTCAATAAATATTTGAATAAATAAATAAATACATATCCTAGAAATATTTTTATAAGCATATTTTTGTCCTAGGAACAATTGTTAAAGAAACATTCCTAGGCTGGGCATGGTGGCTCACATCTGTAATTCTAGCATTTTGTGAGGCCAAGGTGGGTGGATCACCTGAAGTCAGGAGTTCGGGACCAGCCTCGCCAACATGGTGAAACCCTGTCTCTACTAAAAATACAAAAAATTAGCTGGGCATGGTGGCGCACACCTGTAATCCCAGCTACCCGGAGGCTGAGGCAGAAGAATTGCTTGAACCTGGGAGGTGAAGGTTACAGTGAGCTGAGATCGTACCACTGTACTCCAGCCTGGGCAACAGAGTAAGACTCCATCTCAAAAACAAACAAACAAAACCCACACAAACAAAAGAAACATTGCTGAGAGCATCTGGAATTAAATGATTAGCTCTGGTGAAGTCTGGCTGCTGGTACTATACTTTTTCAAACTTGCTGATTTTTGCTGCCATGAAAAATCAGCATCATTATAACCAGATTCAAAGAGGTATTGTTTCTATTCAACATTGTACTGGAAAAGAAGTAGAAAATAAAAAAGTTACTGACACCCAAAAGCAGTGTATTCAACATAAAGTAAAAGTTCTGTACCATTACTTATAAGGTATTAGCATCAAAGAAAATGAATGTCATCTAAAAGCAGTTGAAAGAATACCTAACTCTATTTAACTATTTGCTAACTAACAGTTCTTTTTCCTTAAAAAGGAATTTTAGTGAATGTATTTCTTACTGTCCATATCTTGATAGGAAATAAAATGTTTGAATTTTTAAAAAGTTATCACGTGACCAAGATTTAATTTTTAATAAAAATTAGAAATAAGTCAGCTTTCGCGTATTTTATTGATTTAAAGGGAAAGCTACAATTGCAGGCTAAACAGAGAAAGATTACTTCAACTGAGCACCACTCAAGATAGTATGATAGGCTTGGCATGGTGGCTTATGCCTATAATCTCAGCACTTTGGGAGGTCGAGGTTGGCAGATCACCTGAGGTCAAAAGTTCTAGACCAGACTATCCAAAATGGTGAAACCCTGTCTCTACTAAAAATACAAAAATTAGTCAGGCATGGTGGCACATGCCTGTAGTCTCAGCTACTAGGGAGGCTGAGGCAGGAGAAGTGCCTGAACCCAGGAGGCAGAGGCTGCAGTGAGCTGAGATCGTGCCACTGCACCTGAGCCTGGACGACAGAGCAGATTTTGTCTCCAAAAAAAAAAAAAAAGGTAATATGATGAAGAAAAATGATGAAGGAAAGTTAATTGCTAAAAAGTAAGTAAAAATGCTTATTATGACCTTTTATTTTCCATCATTTTTTAGTGTCTTATACAAGTAACCATTGGTGTTATTTCAAATGGACTACATACTTGTAGTTACTTATGAACAAAAATCTAGTTTAACTTCTTAATTGTGCTAAATGACACATATAATTATTCTTCAATCTTTAATATGGAAATCTGGTATGCAGAATTTCACCATTACGAAATTTACAACTCAAGCAAGTAATCAATAAATATGCCCAGCAGATAATCCCTAAAAATTCTATACCATTTTAGAGGGTTTCTTTCTTTGCTTTTACCATGATGCTCTTCCTAAATTATCAATAACACATATATTAACCATAGCTTTTCATTATCCTGAGAAATCAACATCAAATAAATAATAGCTGTGACATCAGGTTAAAGAAAAAGAAGTCATGAACGGACTGACTTTTTTGTCCGTTTTGTTAATTATTGTAATACTAAGTCCTACCCTTATTGTATTTGTATCCAAACTGGGAAAGATGTTAACAGCATTTCAAGTAACTTCACACTCCTTAAGTCAGTGTATTCAAGTATTACTTGGTGGCTAGCATTCTGTTACCACTTTTTGAATCCTATTGTTCCTTCAAGTACTACTGAATAGCATACTCTAGTATATTGGACATTACTAAAAAAGAAGGATTCCATAGATAGAAATGTTTAAAATAGGCTTCTTTTTGGTAATATAGCTATGGTAATAAGAGCTTGTATAGGAATGCAAACTTCTAGTGAGTGGAATTCTTCCTCCTACATTCTAGCTTGAGAAGGAATTTTGTTAATTGAGAGAAAATCCTAACAGTTTTTGTTGCTTCTTTCCCTCCTAAAATTTGAACACTACTGCCTCATGCCATAATGAAAAGAGTTGTCAGACAAATCAATGATCAATTACCTTATACTGTTTTGTTTTTTTTTTTTTTTGAGACAGGTTCTGTTCTGTTGCCCAGGCTGGAGTCTAGTGGTGGCATGATCTTGGCTCACTGCAGCCTTGACTTCCTGGGCTCAAGTAATTTTCAGCCTCAGCCTCCCAAGTACCTGGGGCTACAGGCGTTTGGCTAATTTATTTTCTAGAGATGGTCTCCTGCTACATTGCCCAGGCTGGTGTCAAAACTCGTGGGCTCAAGCGATCTTCCTGCCTCAGCCTCCCAAAGGGCTGGGATTACAGGTGTGGGCCACAATGTCCAGCCTGTCCCTGTATCTTTATGTGTTTATTGCAAGCAGAAGACTAGCATAAACCTCCCAGCTTGAACAATATAACAAAACCCCATATCTACTAAAAACGCAAAATTAGCTGGGCATGGTGGCACATGCCTGTAATTCCAGCTACTCAGGAAACTGAGGCAGGAGAATTGCCTGAACCCGGGAGGAGGAGGTTGCAGTAAGCCAAGACCGTGCCATTGCACTCTAGCCTGGGCAACAAGAGTGAAACTCCGTTTAAAAAAAAAAAAAAAGATTAGGATAAACCTCAATTAAGATACTATGTATTTTCTTATTATTTTCCTCTTTTACAAAAATGTGTTAAACTTCTGGATAATTAAGTAGTATAATTAGTTGGGTTCTGATCAATACAAATGGAATTCATGTACGTATCTTTTATATGCTCATATATTCTTGTAGTCTTTACTTTTAATTCTTAAAAATGTGATAACTGTAATAAACATTTTAATTCTTAAAATGTGATAACTGTAATAAATGTTTTAATTCTTAAAGATGTGATAACTGTAATAAACTTTTATTATATCTCATGTAAAATAACTGTGTGCCTGAGAGAGACAAAATTCATGCCCTACTTCTCATGCTTTCTCTTTCTTTTGTATACCTTTCATAGAAAGAAGAATTACAGCCTCGGTATTCGTGTGTATTTTTGAAATAGTAAAGTGGGGAGTGGGAAGGCATATCTACATGCTATGCCTTTTGACAGCATTCTGTTCAAATCTCCTTTTCTCATCAGTGACTGGAACACAGCTGAAAAAATATTAAACAAATTTTGTAATGATGAATTTGGGAACTCTAGTTAGCTAAGGGTTAGGAAAACTGATTTTCAGAGGTATACTCTGATCCAGAATGGGGCTTTAATATATTGTACTTTACTGAAACATAAAGCAGAGGTCTACCAAAATAGAATACTTGAGCACTATGATACTTATCTCAGTCAATTGAAGTGTTCAGGATCAATGATTAAGTTCATTCTGTACTCCTAAAGAACAAACCTTTTTTAAAAAAGTAATTATCAGTACTCTCTGGCTACCTGACCATACCAAAGTTAGGAAGTGATTCCAAAGATTTTTAATAGAATCCAGGCCTGATTTTACAAGTTAAGTGAAAAGAGCTCTAGGAAAAACCTTTCACTGGCATATTTATGAATGATTACTTCTTCTTATAAAGTCTTGCTCTGTTGCCCAGGCTGGAGTAGGAGTACAGTGGTGCAATTTGGGCCCACTGTAACCTCCACCTCCTGGTTCAAGCGATTCTTCTGCCTCGGCCTCCCGAGTAGCTGGGATTATAGGCATGCACCACCATGGCCAGCTAATTTTTTGTTGTATTTTTAGTAGAGATGAAGTTTCACCATGTTGGCCAGGCTGATCTTGAATTCCTGTCCTGAGGTGATCTGCCCATGTTGGCCTCTCAAAGTGCTGGGAGCCACTGTGACCAGCCTATGAATGGTTACTTCTTAAAATACCTACAAGTAATATCACTTGTGTTTTTTAGAAGTCTTATTTAAGAAATTTTAAAGATATTACATTGTAAGAAAAATTATCTTGCCAAGAATTTAAAAAGTCAGGTAATAGCAGCACTCACCCACCTTCACTAACCAGCTCACTATTGTCTGACTGCTTACAAGAGATGATCTTCTCCACTAGTTGATTGTAGCTGCAGTTACCAACAGCTTTTACAATGTCATCAATCTAGAAAACAAATGACTGTCTCACTAATCATGGTAAGATTAGAAATGAAACAAAAGAAAGCCATATCACTCTTTAGAATTTTATTCTAATATAATACTAAATATAAAACTATTTATTTTTCATAAATAATAATTTTTGAAAAACAAAATCAGCACTAAAATCAACACCCAACAGTTTCCAAGTTTACAGCTCAGTATGACACATTATGAAAAATACTGCATCACTGTATTTCAGTTATGCAAAAAAAAGATTAAATGGGATTATTACATACAACTTTATTTCTTAAGGTCATAAACATGTATTTAAGTGATCAAAATAAAACAAAAACTATTCCAGCAGGAAAAATGAAAAAATATCCCCTTTTTTCCCCAGCATAAAGTACCAAGCAACAGTTTTTTTTAAACTAAAATACAAATGTTGCACATTTAAAGCAAAGGAACTTTAAATATGTTAATTTATAGGATTAATAAAATTATTACATTTTATTTATTACTTATTTCCTAGAAAAGTATAGTGGAGATATGAGTAGAGATAACTAATGTTATTTTCCTGAAGAAAAGTTAATATGTGTTAACCAGGGACAGTATCTGCTTCATGATCCTTATTTAATCTTTGTTTTTAGAGGTACAGCAAAAGAGTAAATTTAAACTTTTAAGCTACAGGAAAAGAAAATTGGGCTTCTCTACTCTCTCTCCATTATGCTTTGCTTTGACTATAGAAGAAAAAGAGGTTCCTACTGTCTAAACAATTTATATAGTTGCAATGGCACACATAATATATTTATATTTATTTATAAATTATTCACGTGTATTGCCGTATAAGTTATACACCCAATAAAACAAATACAAATTTTAGAATAACATAAATAGAAATAAGAAGGTGAATGTTTTCTTCCTACATTCAAATGATCATCTTGAAGACTTACTCTTTGAATACCACAGGTTTCAACATATATCTGCACAAGTAATACTCACAGCAGTGTTTTTCAAACTTGAGGAGTTTGTTAAAAAGATGTAAAATAATTTCAGGCTCAAGTTGCTTCTCAATTCTCTAAGTTTTCATTCCACTACCCAGATGATTCTGATACATGGCAATGTTTGGGAACCATCGTTTGAGGTTGTAATTTACCTTCCTCGTTTATGAAAAATTCTACAATACTAAAAGCCTCCTAACGCATACAACTGGGACTGATGGTTGGCTGAGACAATCAGTTAATTCAAAAAGTCAAAGCAGGAAATTGGGGAAAATGTTTACAGGCATACATATCCTAAACATTTTTTTTTTGTTTTCTTGAGACGGAGTCTAGCTCTGTTGTCCAGGCTGGAGTGCAATGGCGCAAACTCAGCACACTGCAACGTCCATCTCCTGAGTTCAAGCGATTCTCCTGCCTTAGCCTCCCGAGTAGCTGGGATTACAGGTACCTGCGACTGCATCTGGCTAATTATTTGTATTTTTAGTAGAGACGGGGTTTCACCATCTTGGCCAGGCTGGTCTCGAACTCCTGATCTCATGATCCACCTGCATCGGCCTCCCAAAGTCACGCCCAGCCAAACATTTTTTTTTTTTGAGATAGACTCTCACTCCATCGCTGAGGCCAAAGTGCAGGGGTGTGATTTCAGCTCATTGCAACCTCCACCTCCTGGGTTCCAGTGATTCTCTTGCCTCAACCTCCTGAGTAGCAGTGATTACAGGCACCTGCCACCACACCTGGTTAAGTTTTGTACTTTTAGTAGAATCGCAGTTTCACCATTTTGGCCAGGATGGTCTTGAACTCCTGAACTTAAGTCATATGCTTGCCTGGGCCTCCAAAGCGCTGGGATTACAGGTGTGAGCTGCTATACCTGGCCCATATCTGAAACATTTCATATACACATATTTTTGTTTTGCTGCCCTTTATAAAACCAAAACATTTTATATTAACTTAAAACACAAAAATGTATTCAATTGTCAATCTTTTGATGCAGAGCCAAATGAGTTCTTTTCTGTGTGACAGGATCCTTGGGATAAGATTCTACGTAAATCACACACACAAAAAAATCACAAGTTCCAGCTTTGATATATTTAAAATGAGAAGTTAGATCCTTAAGAAACAATTTGAGGGCACCATCTCTTCAGATGTTATTTTCCTCAACACCTTTACTTTATAATGCTTTTGTTAGTGACTCAACTTCAGTAAGCCTTTTCAAAGAATCTGAATTTTCAATTTCAAGAAATCCACAAAAATACAACTGCAATAAGTTGGGTATGGTGGCTGACACCAGTAATGCAAGCAATTCAGGAGGCTGAGACAGGAGGATCTCTTGAGGCCAGGAGTTCAACAACAGTCTGGGCAACATAGTAAAACTCCTGTCTCTAAAAATAAAAAAAAAAATTTTAAAGATTTTTTTCTCACTCCATCTCCCACACTGTGTCACCCACGCTGGAGTGCAGTGGTATGATCACAGCCCACTGCAGCCTTAACTTCCCAGGCTCAAGCAATCTTCCCACCTCAGCCTCCTGCGTAGCTGGGACTACAGGCACACGACACTACACCTGTCTAATTGCTAAATTTTTTGCAGAGACAGGTCTCCTGTTGCCCAGGCTGGTTTCAAACTCCTGGGTTCAGTGATTCTCCCACCTTGGTCTTCCAAAATATAGGGATTACAGGTGTGAGCCACCATGCAAAGCCTCTAAAAATATATATACATATTTTAAATTAACTGGATATGGTGGTGCATGCCCATAATCCCAGCTATTCAAGAGGCTGAGGTGAGAGGACCGTTTGAGTCCAGGAGTTCAAGGTTACAATGAACTACGGTCATGCCACTACACTCCAGCCTGGGCAACGGGGCAAGGCAGCGTCTCTGAAACGAAACAAACCCCCCCAAAACCTAACTACAGTAATAAACACAAGATCAATAGGCTGGGTGCAGTGGCTCATGCGTGTAATCCCAGCACTTCGGGAGGCTGAGATGGGTGGATCACCTGAGGTCAGGAGTTTGATACCAGCCTGATTAACATAACAAAACCCCATCTCTACTAAAAATACAAAAAATTAGCCGTGTGTGGTAGTGAACACATGTAATCCTAGCTACTTGGGAGGCTGAGGCAGGAGAATCACTTGAAACCAGGAGGAAAAAATGCTCATCATCACTGGTCATTAGAGAAATGCAAATCAAAACCACATTGAGATACTATCTCACGCCAGTTAGAATGGCGATCATTAAAAAATCTGGAGATGGCTGGGCGTGGTGACTCACGCCTATAATCCAAGCACTTTGGAGGCCAAGGCAGGCAGGTCACCTGAGGTTGGGAGTTCAAGACCAGCGTGACCAACATGGTGAAACTCCGTCTTTAAAAAAAAAAAAGGAAAAAAAAGGTCTGGAGACAACAGATGCTGGAGAGGATGTGGAGAAATAGGAACACTTTTAGACTGTTGGTGAGAGTGTAAACTAGTTCAACTATTGTGGAAGACAGTGTGGCGATTCCTCAAGGACCTAGACATAGAAATTCCATTTGACTCAGCAATCTCATTACTGGGTATATATCCAAAGGAGTATAAATTGTTCTACTGTTAGGACACATGTACATGAATGTTCATTGCACTGTTTACAATAGCAAAGACCTGGAACCAACCCAAATGCCCATCGATGATAGACTGGACAGGGAAAATGTGGCACATATATACCATAGAATACTATGCAGCCATAAGAAACGATGAGTTCGTGTCCTTTGTAGGGACATGGATGAACCTGGAAACCATCATTCTCAGCAAACTGACGCAAGAACAGAAAATCAAACACTGCATGTTCTCAATCATAGGTG
Source organism: Cheracebus regulus (assembly GCA_963574635.1). Lineage (NCBI taxonomy): Eukaryota > Metazoa > Chordata > Mammalia > Primates > Pitheciidae > Cheracebus > Cheracebus regulus. The sequence goes on from CAUYQU010075011.1 coordinate 33,734, forward strand.
GGTGATGAATAATGAGAACACATGAACACAGGGAGGGGAGCAACACACACTGGGGTCTGTTGGGGGGAAATAGGGGAGGGACAGCAGGGGGTGGGGAGTTGGGGAGAGATAGCATGGGGAGAAATGCCAGATACAGGTGATGGAGAGGAAGGCAGCAAATCACACTGCCATGTGTGTACCTATGCAACAATCTTGCATGTTCTTCACATGTACCCCAAAACCTAAAATGCAATTAAAAAAAAAAAAAAGAATGAAGCACTGTCTCAAAAAAAACAAAACCTAAAACAAACAAACAAAAAAAACAAGTATCAAATACATTTCTCTACAGTAGCTAGAAATAAAAAAGATTTCAAATGTTCACAGGCAGAATCTATACATTAGTATTTCACTCAAGGCCAGGTGTGGTGACTCATGTCTATAATTCCAACACTTCAGGTGGCTAGGGTGGAAGGACTGCTTCAGCTCAGGAATTTGAGACCACCCTGGGAAACATAGCAAGATTCTGTCTCTACAAAAAATAAAACAAGCGAGGTACGTTAGCTCATGCCTATAATCCCTGCACTTTGGGAGGCCTAGACGGGCGGGATCACCTGAGATCAGAAGTTCAAGACCAGCCTGGCCAACATGGTGAAACCTTGTCTCTACTAAAAATACAAAAATTAGCTGGGTGTGGTGGTGGGCGCCTGTAATCCCAGCTACTCGGGAGGCTAAGGCAGGAGAATCTCTTGAACCCAGGAAGCGGAGGTTGCAGTGAGCCAAGATTGCACAACTGCATTCCAGCCTGGGTGACAGAGTGAGACTCTGTCTCAAACAAAAGAAAAAAAGAAAGACAAAACTAGCCAGGCATGGGAGTGTGTGCCTGTAGTCCCAGCTACTCAGCAGGCTGAGGCAGGATTGCTTAAGTCCAGTAGTTCCAGGGGTTGAGGTGAGCTATGATCACGCCACTGCGCTCCAGCCTGGGCGTCAGAGTGAGATCTCGTTTCCTCCCACCCCCAGAATTCCATTCATCCAATTTATCTGGATGCCTATTACATACTACTACATACAAGGGGTGCCATGAGAGAATCTGCGGACACAGCAATGAGCGAAATAGCTTATGCTTTCATAAAGCTTATATTCTAGAGTAAAAGCAAACAATAAACCAAGTCAACAAATACATAATGTAAGGCTGTTGTATACAGTGGTATGCAGATGCCAGTTTATTTTCAGTGTAATATAGTGTTCTACAGAATATACCATAATGTGGTTATTCATTTGTCTTTTGATGGCTGTTTGCAGTTTGGCACTATGGCAAATAATACTGCTGTGAAAAATTCTAGGACAATTATCCTGTTCCACACATCAAGTGTATGCCTTGCCAAATTGCTGAGTCTTAAGGAATGTTTAGCCTCAACTTTAATGGATACACGAAACCGTTTTCCAAAGTAGAAGGCCAACTTCCAACCTCATCAGCAGGGAATGAGAATTCTCTATGCTGCGTATCTTCTCCAACATTTAATAATGTCAGACTTATTTAAACATTTTTTGTTTTTTGAGACAGAGTCTCACTCTGTCACCCAGGCTGGAATGCAGTGGTACAACCTCGGTGCACTGCAACCTCTGCCTCCAGGGTTCAAGCAATTCTCCCTGCCTCAGCCTCCAGAGTAGCTGGGATTACAGGCACCTGTCACTATCCCTGGCTAATTTTTGTAGTTCAGTACAGATAAGGTTTCTCCATGTTGGCCAGGCTAGTCTCGAACTCCTGACCTCAGGTGATCTGCCCACCTTGGCTTCCCAACGTGTTCGGATTATAGGCATGAGCCACCACACCTGGCCTAAAATGATCAGACTTTTCAATGTTAGCCAGTCTGAAGTATGTAGAGTGGTCTCTAACACTGATTTTAATTTGTATTTTCCTAATGACCAATTCATATGTTCACTGGCCATTTGGATATCTATTTTTCTGAAGTGCCTACTCAAGTCATTTGCTCCTTTTTTTTTTTATTTTTTATTTTTTTGCTGGGCTGTCTATCTTTTTAAAAACTGTCTGTAGGAGTTCCTACTTTCTGAATATTAATCCTTTAGTAATTTTATAAGTTGCAATTCATCTTCTACTCTGTGGCTTGCTTTTACATTCTCTTTGGAATGTCTTTGGATAAACACAAATTCTCAGTTTTAAGGTAGTCATGTTTACCAATGTTTCCTTACAGTTAATAGGTTTGTATCTTGTTTTTGAAATCTCTTCTTACAGTAATATCAGAAGATCAGAAACATAGCTTCAAACTTTTGTAGTTTTATTTTTTACAGTTAAACTGCCCCTCCCCCACATCCCCCCCACCCACCCCGCTCCATTTGTAGAGCCAGGACCTTGGTATATTGCTCAGGCTGGATGGAGTACGATGGCTATCCACAGGTGCTATCACAGTGCACTGCAACCTCAAACTCATGGCCTTAAGTGATTCTTCTGCCTCAGTCTCCTGTGTAACTGACTACAGGCATGCCACCTCACCTGGCTTTTACAGTTAAACTTCAATGTACATGGAAGAGAATTTTGTGGTGTGAGTTATACGAAACAGTTTCATTTTATTCCTCTATGTCTATCTAATTCTCTTAGAACCTTTTATTGAAAGGATTGTCTTTCCCCATTGCTCTAGCGTGCCCTAGTTCTATCTGTATAATTGTCCTTTTAGGCCTCTATTCTCTGCCACTGGTCTCTTTTTTTGCATTTTAGGTTTTGGGGTGCATGTGACAAACATGCAAGATTGTTGCATAGGTACACACATGGCAGTGTGATTTGCTGCCTTCCTCCCCATCACCTGTATCTGGCCTTTCTTCCCATGCTCTCTCTCCCCAACTCCCCACCCCCTGCTGTCCCTCCCCTATTTCCCCCTGACAGACCCCAGTGTATGTTGCTCCCCTCCCCGTGTCCATATGTTCTCATTGTTCATCACTCACCTATGAGTGAGAACATGCAGTGTTTGATTTTCTGTTCTTGCGTCAGTTTGCTGAGAATGATGGTTTCCAGGTTCATCCATGTCCCTACAAAGGACACAAACTCATCGTTTTTTTATGGCTGCATAGTATTCGATGGTGTATATGTGCCACATTTTCCCTGTCCAGTCTATCATCAATGGGCATTTGGATTGGTTCCAGGTCTTTGCTGTTGTAAACAGTGCTGCAATGAACATTCATGTGCATGTATCCTTACAGTAGAACGATTTATACTCCTTTGGATATACACCCAGTAATGGGATTGCTGGGTCAAATGGAATTTCTATTTCTAGGTCATTTGAGGAATCGCCACACTGTCTTCCACAATGGTTGAACTAATTTACACTCCCACCAACAGTCTAAAAGTGTTCCTATTTCTCCACATTCTCTCCAGCATCTGTTGTCTCTAGATTTTTTAATGATCACCATTCTAACTGGCGTGAGATGGTATCTCAATGTGGTTTTGATTTGCATTTCTCTAATGACCAGTGAGGATGAGCATTTTTTCATGTATGTTGGCCTCATGTATGTCTTCTTTTGTAAAGTGTCTGTTCATATCCTTTGCCCACTTTTGAATGGGCTTGTTTTTTTCTTGTAAATCTGTTTTAGTTCTTTGTAGATTCTGGGTATTAGCCCTTTGTCAGACAGGTAGATTGCAAAAATTTTTTCCCAGTCTATTGGTTGCTGATTCACTCTAATGACTGTTTCTTTTGCTGTGCAGAAGCTGTGGAATTTGATTCGGTCCCATTTGTCTATTTTGGCTTTTGTTGCCAATGCTTTTGGTGTTTTGGTCATGAAGTCCTTGTCTACACCTATGTCCTGAATGGTTTTGCCTAGGTTTTCTTCTAGGGTCTTTATGGTGTTAGGTCTTATGTTTAAGTCTTTAATCCATCTGGAGTTAATTTTAGTGTAAGGTGTCAGGAAGGGGTCCAGTTTCTGCTTCCTGTACATGGCTAGCCGGTTTTCCCAACACCATTTATTAAACAGGGAATCCTTTCCCCATTGCATGTTTTTGTCAGGTTTGTCAAAGATCAGATGGTTGTAGATGTGTGGTGTTGCCTCCGAGGACTCTGTTCTGTTCCATTGGTCTATATCTCTGTTTTCATACCAGTACCATGCTGTTTTGATTACTGTAGCCTTGTAGTATAGTTTGAAGTCTGGTAGTGTGATGCCTCCTGCTTTGTTCTTTTTGCTTAGATGAGCTGGCTACGTGAGCTCTCTTTTGGTTCCATATGAAGTTTAAGGTGGTTTTTTCTTGTTCTGTGAAGAAGGTCATTGGTAGCTTGATGGGGATAGCGTTGAATCTGTACATTACTTTGGGCAGTATGGCCATTTTCATGATACTGATTCTTCCCAGCCATGAACATGGAATGTTTCTCCATCTATTTGTGTCCTCTCTTATTTCACTGAGCAGTGGTTTGTAGTTCTTCTTGAAGAGGTCCTTCATGTTGCTTGTTAGTTGTATTCCTAGGTATTGTATTCTCTTTGTGGCAATTGTGAATGGCAGTTTGTTCTTGATTTGGCTCTCTATAAGTCTGTTATTGGTGTATAGGAATGCTTGTGATTTTTGCACATTGATTTTGTATCCTGAGACTTTCCTGAAGTTGCTTATCAGTTTCAGGAGATTTTGGGTAAAGACAATGGGGTCTTGTAAATATACAATCATGTTGTCTGCAAATAGAGACAATTTGACTTCCTCCATTCCTATTTGAATACCCTTTATTTCTTTTTCTTGCCTGATTGCTCTGGCCATTGGTCTAATTCTTAATTACAATACTTAAAATACTTTGCATGTGAGCCAGGCATGCTGGTGCACTGTAGCCCCAGCTACTTGGGAGGCTGAGGTTGGAG
>CAUYQU010075013.1:0-44562 GCA_963574635.1 Cheracebus regulus
CTTCCAATTATGTAGTCAATTTTAGAACAAGTGTGATCTGATGCTGAGAAGAATGTATATTCTGTTGACTTGGGATGGAGAGTTCTGTAGATGTCTATTAGGTCCACTTGGTCCAGAGCTGAGTTCAAGTCCTGAATATCCTTGTTAATTTTCTGTCTCATTGATCTGTCTAATATTGACAGTGGGGTGTTAAAGTCTCCCATTATCATTGTGTAGGAGTCTAAGTCTCTTTGTGGGGCTCTAAGAACTTGCTTTATGAATCTGGTTGCTCCTGTATTTGATGCATATGTATTTGGGACAGTTAGCTCTTCTTGTTGCAATGATCCCTTTACCGTTATGTAATGCTTTTCTTTGTCTTTTTTGATCTTTGTTGGTTTAAAGTCCGTTTTACCAGAGACTAGGATTGCAACCCCTGCTTTTTTTTTTTCACGTTCCATTTGCTTGATAAATATTCCACCATCCCTCTGTTTTGAGTCTATATATGTCTTTGCACATGAGATGGGTTTCCTGAATAGAGCACAGTGGTACGTCTTGACTCCTTATCTAATTTGCCAGTCTGTGCCTTTTTACATTTAGCCATTTACATTTAAGGTCAGTATTGTTATGTGTGAATTTGATCCTGTCTTTATGATGCTAGCTGGTTATGATGCAGTTTCTTTATAGCATAGATGGTCTTTACATTTTCATTTGTTTTTGCCTTTCCGTATTTAAAGCTTCCTTTCCGTATTTAAAGCTTCCTTCAGAAGCTCTTGTAAGGCAGGCCTGGTGGTAACAGAATCCCTCAGCATTTGCTTGTCTGTAAAGGCTTTTATTTCTCCTTCACTTATGAAGCTTAATTTGGCTAGATACACAATTCTGGGTTAAAATTTTTTTTCTTTAAGAAGGTTGAATATTGGTCCCCACTCTCTTCTGGTTTGTATGGTTTCTGCAGAGAGATCCACAGAAATCTAATGGGCTTCCCTTGGTGAGTAACCTGACGTTTCTCTCTGGTTGCCCTTAACATTTTTTACTTCATTTCAACCTTGGTGAATCTGACAATTATGTGTCTTGAGGTTGGTCTTCTCTAGGAGTATCTTTGTGGTGTTCTCTGTGTTTCCTGAATTTGAATGTTGGCCTGTCTTGCTAGGTTGGGGAAGTTCCTAATATCTTAAAAAGTGTTTTCCAGCTTGGTTCCATTTTCTCCATCACTTTCAGGTAAACCAATCAAATGTAGGTTTGGTCTTTTCACATAGTCCCATATTTCTCGGAGGCTTTGTTAGTTCCTTTTCATTCTTTTTTCTCTAATCTTTTCTTCAAGTTTTATTTTATTAAGTTGATCCTCAGTCTCCGATATCCTTTCTTTTGCTTGATCAATTTGGCTATTGATACTTGTGTATGCTTCACCAAGTTCTCGTCCTGTGTTTTTCAGTTCCATCAGGTCATTTATGTTCTTCTCTAAACTGGTTATTCTAGTTAGCAATTCTCCTTTGTTTAAGGTTCTTAGCTTCCTTGCATTGGGTTAGAACATGTTCCTTTAGCTCGGAGGAGTTTGTTGTTACCTACCTTCTGAAGCCTACTTTTGTTGGTTTGTCAAACTAATTTGCCATCCAGTTTTGTTCCCTTGCTAGTGAGGAGTTGTGATCCTTTGGAGGAGCAGAGGCATTCTGGTTTTTGGAGTTTTTAGCCTTTTTGCACTGGTTTTTCCCTATCTTCTTGGATTTATCTACCTTTGGTCTCTGCCTTTAGTGACCTTCGGATGGATTTTTGCATGGTCATCCTTTTTATTGACGCTGGTGCTATTGCTTTCTGTTTGTTAGTTTTCTGTCTAACAGGCCCCTCTTCCGCAGGTCTGCTGGAGTTTTGTAGGGGTCCACTCCTGATCCTGTTTGCCTGAATATCACCAGTGGAGGCTGCAGAACAGTGAATATTTCTGCCTGCTCCTTCCTCTGGAAGTTTTGTCCCAGAGGGGTACCCATCAGATGCCAGTCAGAGCTCTCCTGTATGAGGTGTTTGTCAACTGCTGCAGGGAGGTATCTCCCCATCAGGAGGCACATGGGTCAGGGACCCACTTCAGGAGGCACTCTGTCCCTTAGCAGAGCTCAAGTGCTGTACTGGGAGATCCACTGCTGTCTTCAGAGCTGGCAGGCAGGAATGTTTAACTCTGCTCAAGGTGTGCCCATAGCCACCCCTGCCCCCAGGTACTCTTTCCCAGGGAGATTGGAGTTTTATCTATAAGCCTCTGACTGGGGCTGCTGCCTTCCCTTCAGAGATGCCCTTCCCAAAGAGTAGGAGTCTAGAGAGGCAGTCTGGCTACAGTGGTTTTGCTGAGCTGCGGTGGCCTCCCCCGAGTCTAAACTTCCAGGCAGCTTTGTTTACACTGTCAGGGGAAAACCAACTGCTTACTCAAGCCTCAGTTATGGCAGACCCCCACCCACCACCAAGCTAGAGTGTCCCAAGTCAACTTCAGACAGCTGTGCTGGCAGTGAGAATTTCAAGCCAGTGTATCCTAGCTTGCTGGGCTCTGTGGGTGTGGGATCCGCTGAGCAAGACCCCTTGGTTCCCTGGCTTCGTCCACCCCTGTTTCCAGGGGAGTGAACGGTTCTGTCTCACTGGTGTTCCAGGTGCCACAGGGATATGGAAAAAAAAAAAAACACCTGCAGCTAGCTTGGTGTCTGCCCAAATTGCTGCCCAATTTTGTGCTTGAAACCTAGAGCCCTTGTGGTGTAGGCACCTCAGGGAATCTCCTGGTCTGTGGCTTGTGACAAACATGGGAAAAGCATAGTATCTAGGCCGGATAGCACCATCCTTCACAGCAAGGTGTTCCTCATGGCTTCCCTTGGCTAGGGGAGGGAATTCACCAACCCCTTGGGCTTCCCTGATGAGACGTTACCCCACCCTGCTTCTGCTCACCTTCTGTGAGCTGCACCCACTGTCTAGCCAGTCCCAATGATATGAGCTGGGTACCTCAGTTGGAAATGCAGAAATCACCCACCTTCTACATTGATCTCACTAGGAGCTGCAGACTGGAGCTGTTCCTATTGACCATCTTTATTCTTTCTTTATAACTGAAAAATAATGACCTTACAATCCTTATCTCCACAAACAAAAGCAAATAAATTATCTCAGTAATATGGTTTTGTATAAAGTTGCTCTTTTTTATTGTTGGCAGTGGCATAAGAGATAAGAGAAGAAATAATTAAGAACACAGGTGGGTTCACATCTACTCTCCAGCGCTTACTAGCTGGGGAACTTTGGGCAACTCACCTAAACTGTTTAAGCACCAGTTTCCTCTTCTGAAAGATGGTCATTGTTATTGTACATAATTGATAGTGTCATGAGATAAAATGAAATAACGCAAGTAAAGTTATTGGCCATGTTCTTGGTACAAAATGAACACTCAAAAGCTACTTTAAAGTCATTTTTTATTCTAGGAGCCGTTCCTTACAACATGAAAAATTGTGCCTTTTGCTTACATTTTACTTTGCATTTCACAAGATGTCTTCAAGAGTATGACCTCATTTTATTCCTACCACAAACATGAGACATAGAAAATGTTAGCTACATTTTCTAGGGAAAAAAGCTGTCAGGAAAATTAAGTGACTCAGTCAAGGGTCTGCACCTCAACTGTAGCAGGACCAGGACCAGTCAAAGTGCCTCTTGATAAGATCATACCTGAGGCTAACAGACACCTACAGGCCTCCTACAACATAGGTAGCCATGTTTAGTGTAGGCAGCAGTTGGACTTCTGTGTATTTATTTCTGGCACTGGATGCTGCTTCTATTATGGAAGTTGTGACCTTGTCACTCATTGAGCAGATGGCATTGCTTGATTAGAGTCAGGCCATATTTAGAACATTTCTATAAAGCCTTTCTCATTTAGGCAAACATTTTTGCCAATTGAAGTGGTTTCTTTTCACTAATTGAGCAAACAAAATCATGGGCTATCCACTCATACAGGCTTTCTACCACCCCTATTTTCAGGAAGGCAAGTGTTGAACTTATATTTTCAGAATATATTTTCAACTTCCTGCACTCTTAGAACATTGAAGCCTCTTTGATGGAGGTGAGGGTCTATAAAAATGCACTTATTCATTATAAGGGAATTGTGTCTGTCTTCAAAGAAAAATGACTTTAAGAAATAGGTATCTGCTGAAGCAAAATATGAGTGTCAGGCTGGACACATAAAATACAAGGGAAGGCAGTGGGGAAAAGGCTGAGAAGAGAGTAGACTTTACATCACAGTGCTTCAGTTAATCTAAAATGTAAGCTATAAAATAGCCAAAAATTGTATATAGATGTACGTGTGTATGTGTGCATATGCATATATGTGTATGTATCTCCATACTTCAAAGGCTAATATACAGATAGATTCAACAATCAAATATGGAGTTAGTTTTGAACAAAAAGCCAAATAAGACACCTTTGCTAGACTTTAAAATTTTATTTTAACTGAAACTACAGTATAGATATAACCATATAAACTAATCTATTTACTTGTAAAATTAATTGTTTCATTGTCTTTGAATCAGATGTGAGTGTATTTGGATGATAAGTCAAGGTAGTCAAAGAGTATAATAAGTCATTGAGACTAATTATAGGGATCAGGATAACTCAGACTTCTGTCTTGGCTCTGCCACATAAGAGCCATATTAGGCAAATTATTTTCATATTTTTGAACTTGAAATTCTCATCTGATAAATGGAGACACTAATGCCTAACTCATAGGGTAGCTGTGAGGATTAAATGGCGTGCACAGTTTGTATGGCTTCCTCATCAAGTTGCTACTTGTATTAGTCAGCTAGGGCTGCCATAGAAAATACCACAAGCTGGGTGCCTTAAGCAACAGAAATTTTTTACCTCACAGTTCTGGCGGAGTCTGAGATCAAGGTGTTGGCAGGCTTGGTTCTTTCTGAGGGCTGCAAGGAAGGATCTGTTTCAGGTCCTTTCTTTAGCTTGTGGATAGCCTTCTCCCTGTGTTTTTCCTTCATCTTCTCTCTGTACATGTCTCTGTGTCCAAATTTCCATTTTATTACAAGGACACCAGTCACATTGAAGTAGATCTCATTTTACTCCTATCTGACCTCATCTTAACTAATAACATCTGCAAAAAACCCATTTCCAAATAATGTCCCGTTCTGGGGTACTGAAAGGTTAGGACTTTAACATAAATTTTGATAGGGGGAAGAATGCTATCCATAACGACACTCAGAGATCACTTTCTCAGACAGACCATGCTTAACCACTGATATTGTTTGCCTGTGTCCCTACCCAAATCTCATACTGAATTGTAGTTCCCATAATCTCCATGTGTTGTGGAAGGTAATTGAATCATGGGGGCAGTTACACTCATGCTGTTCTCATGGTAGTGAGTGAGTTCTCACAAGATATGATGGTTTTATAAGGGGCTTTCCCTCTTTTGTTCGGCACTTCTCCTTGCTGCTGTCGTGTGAAGGACATGTTTGCTTCCCCTTCCGCCATCATTGTAAATTTCCTGAGGCTTTCCCAGCCATGCTGAACTGTGAGTCAATTAAACCTCTTTCCATTATAAATTACTCTATTAGCAGCATGAGAATGGACTAATACAACCACCTTTTCTAAGAACAGTCCTACCCTTTCCCAGCACATGTAGTCCCTTGCCCTATATGATATGTCAAAGTAAATCACAGAATTATTTATTTTCTTGTTCTTTTCCTATCCCCCACAATAGCCTGAAAAGTCCATGGTGCTGGGGCCCTATTTGTCCTGGTGGTTGTTCTATTCTGGGCATGCAGAACAGTGCCTGAAACAAAATAGATCTTTCTTCAATATTTGTGGAAAAAAAAGATAAACTTCTGGCTTGAGGTTTAGGGCTCAATAAATAATAGGTGGGCTAAGTCTCTTTAAAAAAGAATCTCATTCCCTATCCAAATTGGTATTCACTGGCCATATGTGAAATAAACTAAATATTTAATTTTATTTTAATAAATTTAAATTTAAACATCTGTTAGTGGCTATTGTATTGGACAGCACAGATATAGAACATTTCTACTATTGCAGGAACTTCTGTGGGGCATTGTTAGACATAGAAGCATAGATGAGGACATAATAATGATAATTCAGTGCAGACCTGGTGCTGCCTGCTGAATTCCACAACACTGCCCTGCATTGCTACTCTCTCATGCCACTGGACAGCTCCCACTTTATTTGTTCTTTATGGTACAGGTGTACCACAAACATTTTTTTCCTTCCATTATTAAGTTAAAAATACCACTTGAAGTTTTGAAAATCTGGAAAGGGGTTGTCTTGAGAATCCCATTACATATTTCTTGTGAATTCTACAGCAGCAATTTTTAATTTTAATTGTTGTTTTCTTTGCTATTCAGATAAGTAAGCAGTAGGCATGGATAATTAATCTACAAACTCTGTATTACACAACTGTAGGAATGACTCTGTGAGAAACATGTCTTTAAGGACAACAGACTGAGCTATTTCTTACTTGAGGATAAAATATGGATGCAGGTGCAGGGAGTCAGCAGGTGTCATGTGTGGGCTCATGTCTTCCCTCAACCCTAGAAAGCATATAGATTTTCACATCCTTGCTCAGCCTCTGCCTTAGGGACAAGTAGTGCTGGGTGATTTTATGCTCAGAAAATTACCAAAGGCCAGCAAACGTCTCTCATGGTTGTCAGTAAAAACCATTGCTATGAATAACAATCTATATTTTATAAAAACTATTTTGACTTCATATAAAAATCCGATGCTTGAGGGCAATAGCGCATACTCCAATGTGTTACTGAATCCTGAACCATACTCCTAAATAATGCATTCATTGATATTCACCTACTGAACAAAAGGCTTTGGGGTGGGAGTAGGGGGATAATACATAATGCAGTTAGAAAGTAATAGAAAGTGTATTGCCTATATAAAATTCAGTGCTAGGTAAGAATAAAATATAAAACCCATGTGGCAATGAACTTCAAATATGCTTATGTTTTGGAAAAAGAATAATAAGATAAAACCTTAGAAGTTGGTACATTTTAAATAACCTCTATTACTATAATTTTAATCTTTGAACAGTGACAAAATATCAGTGCTACCTGCTTTGTGACTTTTCTGAAAAGAACATGTGGTCCCAGGGTATTCTCTATTGGAAGGCCGTTTACACCTTCAATCTTATCACTATCTAGTTAAATTTGAGAAATGGTAATAGATGATCCTGAGTCAAGGCACATTTACATGAAGAACTAAAAATGCTACTGGAAGGGCTAGACTCTAAGTTGGTACATAACTGAATTCTTACTGCCTGAGAGTGGTTGTAGAGTAGACTATTCACTAGGGACTGAATAGGTGAATTATAAAAAATTAAATGTGTACCAAATCCAAAGCTTCCTGATAGGTCTGTTGAGCTATTTGAAAAACAAAATGAGGAACAGAAACATTATAATTTGAGGATTATAGACCGAACAAAGGCAATGTAGGAGCATATTTATCAGGCATAATTCTTAAGACAGAGATTAAAGATCTTATTTATGTGGGAGGCACAGGAAGTGATAGAAGCATATATATTTGCAGGGTCTAGATATGCCTCTATTCATCAATGCATTTTAGTATTTTAGCTCAATGTTCATTAAAGTTATTACCTTAATTTATTTAATCAAAATATTGACTCTATTCTTATACTGCAAATAAGTTGTGACATGATTTGGATGTTAATATGATTTTTTACCACTGAAAGCTAAACTAATGCTCATCCTTTCACTATTAAAATATTAATGTCTTCTATTTTAGTTTATCATTTGAAAGCTGTTTCCATTTTTGTAAACTCCAGACTTGAGTTAGCTTAACTAAAATTATATAATAGAATTTCCAAATTAAGAGGTTAAGTCACTCATTTGTCCTATAAGCAGTCACCCTTGAATAAAGAAATCTGTGGTTCGATATATTTTTTTAACAATTCAATAGGATTTTCAGCTTTACTGGGATATCACTGACAAATTGAAATAGTATATATTTTCAGTGAATGATTTGATATTTTGATATACATATAAACATTACAAAATGACCATCACCATGGTTCTACATAACCGTTTTATTGAAACTATCTAATTCTCTCATTGACTTTTGTTTAAATGTTTGTTTAAATGTTTAAATGAAACTTAATTTCATTAAATACTTTAGAGGCCAACTGTTATTTTATGGAATCCAACAAACATTACTTTAATACATTAACAGACCCTAAGATGGACACCAGGCATCAGTTTGTAATGCTATAAAGAATCCATGAATAATAAGGTCATGTACTTATTCTTAAAAGGGAATGTTCTTTAAAAAAAAGCATATATTTTCCAATTTACACTTGAGCAAACCTTTATTTTAAAGGAAAATTGACAAATTTATGTTTCAGAGCTGTGAGACACCCTCTTCTTATCTAAGGATATGAAGGATGCAGCAATAAATTATGCAGATGCTTTGGCTGTAGTCTTTTCTTATTGTTGAGTAACAAATGGCCATACACATAGCAACTTAAAACAGTATCCTTTTTTTTAATGTCACAGTTCTTTAGATCAGAAATTCAGGATGACTGGACTGGATTATCTGCTTAGAGTCTCAAGCTCAAGGCTGAAATTAAGGTGTTAACCAGATGTGATCTTATCTGGAGTCAAGGTCATCTCTCAAGCTCATTACTGCCACTGTTGGAAGAATTCGGTTTCTTGCAATTATAGGATAGAAAACCCTGCTCTTTTGCTAGCTGTTGGCTGTATCCCCCTGTGACCTCCTAGAGGCCACTCTTGGATTCTTGCCCCATTGGTCATCTTCATTTGAGCAGTGGAGGACCTCCCTCTCACATTTCATCTCTCTGACTTCCTCTCTTGTTTCTAGCTAAAGAAAACACTCTGCTTTTATAGATTTTATAGGACTTGTGTGATTAGATTAGATCCACCCTGATAATCTTCCTATCTTAAAGTCAGCTGATTATTAACCTTAATTGCATCTACAAAAAATTCTCTTTTCCATGTAAAGTAATATAAGCTCTGGAGTAACACCAGGGCTGAGGATAATAGGAGTCACCTTAGAATTGTGTATTAGCCGTCTACAGACATACCACACTGAACCCGCCCCATCTTGTCCGATCTTGGAAGCTAAGCAGGGTTGGGCCTGGTTAGTACTTGGATGGGAGACTTGTGTATTAGCCAAGATGTGGAATTTCTATCAATAAATTCAAGCAATGGAAAGAGTATTATTGAAAAGGAGAGAAGATTAGGGTGGCTGATCATCTTATATTTTAAATGCTAAGAAAAAATAATAGCCAAAAGCTTGGTCACATGTTGACTTTTTAGGAACTCAGATACAGCAATCAGAACTGATAGAGACAGAAATCATACTGCAAAGGCTTAAGGGAATGCTGAGAGTTCTATCATTTGAGAAATAAAGAACTACCAGGCAAAATGAAGAAATAACTATGTAACTGAAAAGTTGCTGGAAATAATTCTTAATGAGATATAGACCAAATGTCTCAATAGTTGGATCAGAGGCAGAGGCTACATAATTCCTCTGTGCATCAATCTGCTTTAACATTTTCATGTGTTGCAGATTAAAAATGAGTATTACCATGTTTGTGCCACAGCATCTCCATGGCCTCCTCCCTGATGGCTGCTTGGGAACATGTTCCTCACTGAATCACACTGCGCTTCCCACCCTCTCAGGAAGCTTAAAGGGGTAAAGCAAATGGAGGGTATTGAAAAAAAATGACAAATTTGGGAGAAGATCTTTTGCTTTTCTGTTCATTAAGTGAGAATTTGTAGATAGAGTGGAAAGAACTTTGTGAGCAGAGGCAGGAGTATGTGAAGGAAAGGAGGAATAGACTGAAGATGTCAGAGACAGAGAAGGTCCCAAAGGATGGAACAGGGGATGGAATTAAGAGAAAGGTCCCTAAGGATAGAATGGGGATAGAATTAAGAGTTTGTATGGATCCATTTCATTTGCAAAGGGAAAACCTTGTTTCTCTGAAATACAGAAAAAGAACAAAAAAATGAGCAGTGGTTTCAAATGAGGGATAAAAAGCTGTTTCGTGTAAGAGGGCTTCTATCCTCTCAGCACAAAGGAGCCACTTTATATATATTTTCTCCTCTGTAAAGTGATTTAGAAAAATAGTGTAAGGCCAGTAGAACACAGCTCAAATAATATTTATGATAATTAACTGACATGATGCACATAAACTGCTTAGAGTAGTATATATACATTACAAATGTATAGAAATGTTAGCTATTTTTACTATCATTGCCATCATTATTTTCTATTGACAGTAAAGGAAGGGGAGGTAAAGTTGTGAACTTAAAAGTAACATAAGGCTTCTTAATCACTTGTTGATTAATAGCATTGCAGAAAACATTGAACCCTCCCCTTGGATGTAAATAGCATGATTCATGGAGCATCCAGTTAAGATGACTAATCTTTTTTTCTAGTAATGCTCAACAGTCTAGAAGGTACAGAGGCAGTGGATATCAAGGTTTATAAAAGGTCAGGGATTGGAACTCTGGAGATCTGGTTGTTCTCATGAGGGTACATGCCAAGTTCAGGGTGAGCTAGGAAGTTTAAGTGGTAGGAAAATAACAGATTTAGTTAGAGAGGGGAAATTGAGACAGTTTCAAACCTCAGAGATGGAGTAGAACGATGGAGCTCCAAGCACTTGGAGGCAGGGTTGGAGGTGACCAAGTCCATGACTTCATTGTTCTAAAGTGAAGTAGAGGTGAATCTGAAGAAATTATCACTGTGATTAAGGTTGTTATTGAGAGCAACAGGAGAAGCTAGCATAGGAAGAAAAAGTTTGGTCGAGGTATAAGATGTACTTGTCTAGTATTGGACAGCACAGATTTTAGAACATTAGCATCACCACAGAAAATGTGATTGAACAGCACTGTACTAGAGGTACAGGAAAATAAGAAGGTAGGGTCTTGCAGAAAATGTTGGAGCAGAAGAAACTATGCCAGATGAGGATGCGAGCAAGGATACTCAGTGTTTTTGACAATTTTGAAGCATCATTTATTATTTTAACATTTCTGAAATTTGGATGAGTCATGCAATTGATGTGCTCATTTAATAACGTAGTGTTTATTTTTCTCCTGAAAAGCCATTAACCAATTAATAAAGCACTCACAGAGAGTGTCATCTTAATATCAATGAAATATGGTAAGAGCAAGGCCAAAGGAGGTGTTTTCTTACTGGATAATGATCAGAGAGATAAAGAACCAGGACAAAAAGACTGAAGAAATGTGGTGATAATGGGATCTGAGCTGAATTTAAAAAGAACTAGCCCCAAGATATTAGTCAGCACTTTGGAGGAGTGATGAATTTGCCCTGGTTTCAAGTACTTCCTGAAGTTCATAGCACCCGACACTGGATTCTCAGTCCTTATGTTGTCTGAGAATTGGGCTGATGGTGCGTCTCAGGAGAATGATGTCATTCATTCTAAAGTAGTCTTCCAGGTGCTGACGAGCTTTGGCAACCATACTAGGGCTTCCTTAAGATTGAGCATGAGAGAGGCAAATGTGGAAGAAGAATACCCCTCTTCTTTTGAGTGGAGAAAATCAGAAGAAAGGGAGAGAGATCAATGTGTGCTGAAAGCAAATACAAAGCTATTTTGATCATCAGGATAACAATAGCCATGCATTAAGGTAGCCAAGATCTTAGATAGGATCTGAACTTGGATGAAGATGACAAGCTACACAGTTTTAGTCTCCGCAGAAAGTCAGCTGCATCACATGGAACTGAAGCTGTTTGTTTTGTTTTACTTTTTGATGTTATAATAACTCTGGCATGACTTTTCACAGCAGATTAGAATTAAGACCTTTTAAATTTGTTCCAAATGGTAATTGATAACTGCAATAATACTTTTTCCCCTGGAATTTTTATATACTGTGTGTGTGTGTGTGTGTGTGTGTATGTATATATACACATATATACATATTTTAAGAAAATAGTGTACTAGAACTCTGTTTTCTAAGTCAAAATATCTGAGTTTTGAACTTAGGGTCCAGTAAGCCACTTAATTTCAGGTTTAACTTCTGGCAAGTTTTATCTTCTGAAGCCAAAGGTTATTTTCTTTTAAAAGGAGGCAATACTTGTTGTAACTCCTTTAAAGATCAAATGACATAAAAGATATGAAAATATAAGCTATAACATAAAAAATACTGAACTGTAAAGTGATACAAATTTAAGTCATTAGTGTTACTGATTGGAGTTCATTTCCAGATTTCACATAGTTGTTGGGCACAGAAAATTTGGAAAGTTTGGCTTTCACTTTTGCACAGCCTAATTTAGCAACATAGTCTTATTCTTTCCTGATTTATTAGGTGAGGAAAAACTCAAGTAAAATGATTTGGATGCCTTACTGCCAGGGAACAGTTGATAAATTAAAAGCCTTACTTGCTTGGGATATTATGATTACTGTTGTTTATGACCAAGATCTTTTCCAACCTTTGACTTCCCAGGAAAAGATGCAGCTTTGTTGCTGCAGGAAGGAGAACAGGGAGAAAAATATCTTTCAGATTTAATCAGTGAGAAACTACTAAGAATTAGCCATTATGCTAAGGAATAACTAATCATTTTATTTTGACACTTTCTTAAGCTGAAGCATCATTTATGGGCCTAGCAGGTTTGCTTTCAGATCATATTCAAAGCCTTCACCTGGGTGAACTCCTTTGAGAACCTATAATTCAGGGATGCTAAAGTCACAAGAACTCAGCTGGCTCCGTATTCAATGCATCTGAGAGGAAGGGGCTAACTCCAGGAAACATAAAGGATATCCATTAATTTTGAGCTTTTTTGTGTGTGAAGCAAAGGATAATGCTAATATACAACCTCTAGAACAGATCTGATCAATTGCCCAGTCTCTGGGAGAGGGTGGTAATTGAAAGACTAGTAAGGCCGGCCCTAGTCTAAGAAACTAAGTCTAAGACAGCCACCTGAAATGTGAAGATGGAAATCGTAGAGTTGAGTCTGGAGTGTTTTATAGGCCTATTGCTCTAACTTGCCTGATTGAACTTTTACAAAGAAAGTGGAGGTTTATTTGAACTCCAACTCCAGGGGCGGCAAGAAAAAAAAAGAGGAAATGAGAGTATAGGAGATTTCAGTAGGTTATAATAAGAAAGAAGTCTGACAATAGAATCCTAGTTCCCTTTATCTTTTTATAATAAACCACAAAATATTTAAGAGCTGTTGGAATTCTTTGTTACTTCCTCATGCTGGCCATTTTCCGTTCCCTTCGTCTCAATACTTTCCCGAGTAAAAGTCTTAAAACCAGAAATATCCCTACAGTGTGTGACCTCGAGTGACTTCAGAATTCAGTTAGACAAAACAGACAACTGAGCTCTGTGGTTCTCAGTCTTGTGCTTTGAAAAAGTATTCATACTTTGGTTCTATCCACAAAGATCTTAATTTCACAGGGGCTGATATGTTGAAAGATTTTCTAGCCACCAAATGACCCTAATGTGCAATCAAGGGAGAGAACCAAAGCCTTGCTGTCTGATCTCCCTGTTCCTGAAACCCGTTGACCTTGACTGCAGTTTTACCTTGGCCGTTCACCTCCACGGCCATACTCTGAACGATGTCATCAGCCAGAACTGCTCCAACCAACCTCAAAATCTTAAACTCAAACATCCCACACTCTTAACATAGTTGCCTTTCCTTCTAGCTCTTTTTATTACATTAAAGATCTAGTAGTCTTATTTCTCAACTGCTTTCTTGCTAACCCTTCATTGTTATCCTCATGTACCCAAATAGGAGATGACAAGCCAGGATGAATCCACCTGTGTGAGCTCCCCGTTTTTAACCCTTGTGTTTCCACAGGAAAACACAAACACTTACGTTAGTGCCACAGCAAGTTCACACTCTCTAGACCCAATTGGATGGCGCCTCAATGCTACCAAAAAGCCCATTCATATCTCTAGTCAGCCTTGTGTCCTTTCTCCCAAATAAAAACCCTGTCTCTTTGTCACATGGACATTTCCATCCTATTTCTGTGTGAGGGAGAAACCTGCTCCTGTACCTTGAATCCCACCCACTTTTGCCTTTTCAGTTGACTTGTTCCTTCACCTGCCACTTGTCTTGGATCACCAGCTTTAGGCTTGGACTAAGTCTTTCACATGGGCATTTAAGCATACTTAAAACACTCCCTTCAAAAAGCAAAGCAAAACAATACTCAAGCAAATTTTCATGGGTCTCCCTTGCCTACTGCCTTCCTCCCTCTAACAGCCAGAGGATTTTGCATTCTTACTCTCAATTTTGCACTTTCCTACACCAAAGATACTGATGTTTTTAGTGCTAAATCCAGGAATTTTTTTTTTTTCAGTTTTTGTTTTACTCAGATTCTCTTCAGTATTTGAAGCGTGTTGGCCACTCTCTGTGCTTAAAACCATCTATTCCTCCATGGGCTCCTCGCTGTCAGCCTGCAGTTTGTCAGTCTTTTTGGGGTTTCTTGATCCTCTGCCTACCTCTGAAATGACAGTGTTCTTTTGTGTTTTGTACTCAGCCCTTTCTGCTCTTACCCCATATTCCAGAGGTATTCAACCATGGCTATGCATCAGAATCACCTCCAAAACCTTTTAAAATGCAGCTATCTACTTGCTATGCTAGATCATCTGAATCAGAATTACTAGAAATTCTACAGATGATTGTGATGTGTTGGTGATCTTCTTCACATCCATCCTTCTCAGGCATTCCTGATAGTTATCAATCTTTCATCTGGATCCCCTAGACCCTAGGCTTATGCTTTAGATATGTCTATACAGGATGTCCAAACTCACTGGTGTGTCCAAGAGAGCCTGCCTACCTCCATCCCCTTCCCATCTCATTCAGTCTGCTCCACCTCCTCCCCATCTTCTCCTCCCCCGATGTTTCAATCTGAATGAGTGACATCAGATTTCATTAAATCGTACAAGCCAGAAACTTGATAATCATTTTGAATTGTTTTATTTATCTCTCTCATGTCCAATCAATGGTCAAGTCATAGTAGCTTCACCTCTAATATTCTTCAGAGTTTTTTATATACATGGGTACTACTTCAGGTTAAGCTAAGCTAAGTCATTCTGTGTTGCTGTAACAAAATACCTGCAACTGGGTAATTTATGATGAATAGAAACTTATTTCTTACAGTTCTGGAGGCTAGAAAGTCCAATATCGAGGTGCCACATTTTGCAAGGGCCTTCTTGTTGCTACACAGTATGGCAGAAGGTGAGAGGGCAAGAGAGAGCAAGAGGGGACTGAACTTACCCTTTTATAAGGGCACCAATGCCTCCCTTGAGGGTGGAACCCTCATGGTGTGATTACTTCTTAAAGGTCCCGCCTCTTAATACTGTTAGAATGACTATTAAATTTCTTTTTCTTTTTTTTTTTTTTTTTTTTTTGAGACAGAGTCTCACTATGTTACCCAGGCTGGAGTGCAGTGGTGTGATCTCGGTTCACTGCAACTTCCGCATCCTGGGTTCAAGCGATGCTCCTGCCTCAGCCTCCTGAGGAGCTAGGATTACAGGCACGCACCACCATGCCCAGCTAATTTTTGTATTTTTAGTAGAGACAGGGTTTCACCATGTTGATCAGCCTGGTCTCAAACTCCTGACCTCGTGATCTGCCCGCCTCAGCCTCCCAAAGTGCTGGGATTACAGGTGTGAGCCACTGCTCCCGGCTATTACATTTCAATATGAGTTTTGGAGGGGACAAGCATTCAAATCATAGCAACCACCATCATCTGTCTTCTGAAATATTACCACCACCTCTTGACTGTATCCTCTGTGTTTGGCTTTGCTTACTCCCACTAGTCTGTTTTTCACACAATACTCAGAATGTTTTTTTCTAAAGGATAAATATGATAATATATATTTCCTGCTTAAGACTTTTCAGTGACTTCAGAATAGAGCCCAAACTGTAACATGGCGTAGATGGCCCATCAGGACCTAACGCCTGTTAAATTCTTTCATCAGGTTCTCTCTTGAATTCTGCACACAGTTTTCATTACAATTTCCTGGTGTTCATGATTCTCTCTTGTCTCTGAGCCTTTGTTGCTTTGCTCTTTTTGCCTAGATCACCCTGTTGCCCTCCGCTCAGGTCTTATATATTTCATTACTGTCTAGGTAACCCCTCCTTACGTTCCAGCTTATATTAACATACCACCTTTTAAAAGGATGCTTGCCTAAACCTGTAGAATGGACTTAGGAGAGCTTCTCATATATTCTCATACTATGTACAAGTAAAATCTACTCGTTAATTTACTTCTCTCTCCCACCCAACTTTATGTTCCTTTAACATAGGATCTTTTATGCATTGAAGAATATTTTTTTATATGATACATAAACTTGCAATGATTATTGAAGGAATGAAATGAGGAATATTCAGAACTATTAGTGAAAAAATCAGAAAGTAATGATCAAGAGACTTTATAAACAGAAAGTCAGTAGTTGAAAAGCTACAAGTAGAATGAGGTGACTGACTTGAAAAAAGGTCACTGCTTAGTCAAAAGCACTTCACTGATATGGTAGGTGTTAAAGTCAGATTGCAGATAATTAAGGAATAAGTGATGTATGAGTTTTCTAGGGCTGCTGAAACAAAGTATCACAAACCTAGTGGTCTAAACAGAAATGTGTTGTCTCACAGTTGTGGAGGTGAGAAGTCTACGATGAGGTGTTGGCAGGGCCATTCTCCCTGTAAAAGAGCTAGGGAAGGGGCTTTTCCAGTTCTCTCTCGTAGCTTCTGGTAGTTCCTTTGCTGTAGTACCATCCGTCCAATCTTCACATGGTGTTATTTCTGTGTACAGTTTGTCTCTTTACATGGTGTTCTTTTTATAAAGATGCTAGGCAGATTGGAGTAGGGACCTACTCTCCTGCACTATGTCCTCGTCTTCATTTAATGAATCATACCTGCAACAACACTGTTTCCAATAAGGTCACATTCTCAGGTACTAGGAGTTAGGACTTCAACACATGAATTCTGGGGGAGAAGCAATAAAGTGTTGTTGGACTCGAGTTTATTCATGGTGCTATTATTGTCAGACATTCATAGATCAATATTAGCTTTTAATCTCTTATTTTAGAGTCCACATTGTAGCATAATATTTGCTGTGGTTGCCATGGAAGAGAAGTTAGTAAATGACTTTTGCTATACAGAGCTACCACACTGGTTTCCAAATTGAGCTCTTCAAGGTTGGAGATGGAGGATGATGGAGCTCCTCCTCCACAGCACTCTCTCTGCCTAATTTAACCATAAGAAAAGCAAGGTTTGAAATCCCCCTATCTAAAATAAGACTTTTAGATATGTTGGAGGATATATGTTTAGTCATAATGTTGATAGCAAATTACAGAAGATACACCCTCAGCAATTGGAGACAAGAAAATATGATATATAATTTAAAAAGAAGAAAATGACAAAAAGTACAAAATCTAATGTGCACTTATTACCTAATACTTTAAAATCTTGGAGAGATATATCATTATTAGCCTAAGTAACACACTGATAAATTAAACCCTTGATTATCTTAGTTAGAATATATATATGTAGATATAGATATATATAGATATCCTTTCCCACACTGATTTTAGCTGTTGAAATGCATAGAATAGGAAAAAAATCAGAATTATAATCTCCATGGGGGCAACTTTATACCAAAAACACAGAAACAATTCTATTTGAAACCGGCTAGAGTACAAAATTTTAGATTATCTTTAGCAGTTTACATTTATTTTCATGGATAAAATTTCTAAAGAAAGGGCCAGTGAGTAATTCTGCCTTTTGAGAGCATCACCAGGGACCATGACATTATCACAGAGAGAGATTTATGGTGACTTGGAAAATTTTTGTAGGTAATTGCTATTCTTAAATTTAATATGAGTTGCCAATTTGGAACACTGCTACATTATATTTATCACAGAGTTATAACTTTTAATGGTTTGAGGAATCATAGATCTGACCACGTCAATAGTTGGCTCATTTTCAAAATAGAAAGTGCTGAAACACCAAAATAATGAGCTGAATTCTTTAAAACTTTAAAGCTGAAAAATGACTCATGTGTACCAAAGTGAAATAAGAATCAACCTGGTATAAGTGGCTGCATTTTTGAAATTTCATTGTAAATCATAATCTAAAATATTGTTTTAAAAAGCCAGCAAATGGGTGTAATTTGCATTAAATTCAGAAGACATTATTTCTTAGTTTTACTATTAAGACAGATTGTGCATACTTATGGAAAATATGTTTACTTTTTCTAGACTCCTAGAAGGCCATTTTGAGGACTTCTGTGATAATTCACTAAATAGATGTAAAACTGCCTACACCTATACTTTGCTGTAAGATAGTCCTCTTTTGGTCTAACTTCATTTCTATTTAGCTAACTAGCTAGTCTACAGTGTAAGGTAGGCAGTATAAAGAATTTTAAACTTACTAGGGTCACATTCAGAGTAAGCCTATAGTAAAATCAGGAGATCAGATTACCCCAGCTACTGGGACTGAAATGTAAACTTTAATGCTGAAGAGCTTTCTTCCTCACAATTCAAAAAGACATGAAGACTGGTGACATAAGAGCAAATATGGGCACTTTTGGTCACTCTTAGCTTGTGTTGAATGTGCTGACTGAGTATATGTCCACTGAGTATCCTGAAAATATTGAGGAGTCAGCAAAACATATTTGACTCTTTACCGAAATACTTCTTCTTAAATGTTTCATAGTCATGAATATTTCCTGGGTAATTTAATCTATGTGCCTATGATTCATTTACACTAGTCTCATCAAAATGGCATAGGGAGATATTGAATGACCAAGAATCCTTAAAGTTTCAGAGGCCGTTTAAGGCTTTTATCTCTGAACCAGAAAGTCATAGTGTACCAGAACTACTCACAATTCAAACATACTAGGGATCAATTTTGTTTTGTCTAATACATGTCAGGAAACCTTGGTGTTTGATCCATAACTTGTAACCTCAAAATGCTGGTCTAACATATGTATACATATTAATGGCATCCAGATGAGAAAGTGCATGGCTAGAATGGGAATGCTCAACATAAAAATATCCCAGCTGGGCATGGTGGCTCATGCCTGTAATCCTAGAACTTTGGGAGGTCAAGAGTTCGAGAGCAGCCTGGACAACATGGCAATACCCTGTCTGTACAAAAAATACAAAAATTAATTGGACATGGTGGTGCATGTCTGTAGTCTGAGCTACTTGAGAGGCTGAGGCCTGAGAATTGCTTGAGCCTGAGAGGCGGAGGTTGCAGTGAGCCGAGATCATGCCACTGCACTCAGGCCTTGGTGACAGAGGGAAAACCTATCTCACACACACAAAAAATTCGAAAGCCACATTTTGAATAACTAAATGTGAGTATCAGCACGGTGGCCTGAGGATGTATGAATTTACAGATCAGTGCCCTCCTACCAACTGAAAAATAGCTAGTGCTTTAAAACTTTTCACCCATTAAAGGAAAGTGATGTTGAATGACTCCTTTCGTGTGTTGTGATATTCTGTAGTTTTTAAAATGCTTTAAAATACATAATCTCTTCTGATTAGGTAAACAGGATTAGTATTATTATCTCCATTTCTAAAAAGGGAAAATACAATTGCAACTTTGTATGTTGTTGCTTTAGGTGTAATAATACAGACTGTTATAACTCTGAGCTATGATTGTATGCAATTATAGAAGCAATGCTGCATGTATCCCACATAGCTCTGTTTTATTTTTAAATTCACTTTTCTCATAAGAAATCTTTGATTTTGATTTTAGTTAAAAGATAAAATCATAATTTCTATGATAACACAAAGCTTGAATATTATCATTGGCATAAAATTCAGTTCTAATTTTTCTCCAAAAATAAGATGCTTACTATAGCATAATTCTCTTTCCTCCTAATTTCACGTATTTGCATTTTAAAGTGGCCTATGCCTATGGGGCTAATCTCAGTGCAGAGTGTTCTTTGAACTTAATGTGTGCTCCCCGGTCAGGTCAAGTCCATCAGGGCAGTGACTAAGAAATGGGCCAGAACTTATTTAAATTATGCAGTTTCCTGGAAAAAAAGTTCAACTTATATAATATGTTGGAATATGTGAATGGAGAATGGCTTCCCTCTTAATGTATAAACTCTAACTCAAAATATTCACTTTTTAAAAAATAAATTGAGCCAACTATTAATATAATCTTCATTGTGAAGCATTACTAACCTAATTTAATGGCAATCTTAATGTAATTTAATTTTGGTTCACTGATATATAATCAGTTCATCTTGAAGATTTCATCATTTCTAGCTTTTGTTCTTTCATTTCTCGATCATAAATTGATCAATTCTCCAAAATATGCAAATTAAATTTAATGTTAATCCAGATGAAAGTTGAACCATGTGAATCTCATGACCAAATAACTCTTACCAAGCATGTGCCTCTTCACTGATGCTCAGTAAGGTTCAGAGAAGACACCTCTCTTCCCCAAGGTCTCAAGGCGTCACATTCTCCTGGCTTTCCCCCTTTTCCCTTGAGCACTCCACATTCTCCTGTGCTGCTTCCTCCTCAGCTTTCTAAAGTCTTAGCATCACTATGTCCCAAGCTTAGTCCTTGCAGTCTTCTGTTGTCCTTCTTTGTATCTCTTACAACTCATCTAATCACAGGACTTCAAAGACTATTGTTTGTCAAGTGTCCACCCATCTGGATCTCTCCCCTGATACAGGCTTTCATATTCAACTGTGTTCCTGCCATTTCCACCATGTCTCCTCTATACCTGAAACCTAACATGTCCAAAACCAAAGTCTTGCTCTTTCCCACCAAACTTGCTCCTCCCGCAGGTTTCCTGATCTCAGGCCAAGCTTTGCTGTTGTCTTCAACTCCTCTTCTTCTTACACTACCAATTCCAATCCGATTCAATCAGCAAATTCAGGCAGTATTCTTTCAAACTCTAATCCAAAATTTGCCCATTTCTTACCACCACCATGGCTACCAGCTTGGTCCTAGTCACCAGCTTTCTCACCTAGCTTGCCGCACCACCTCCTGACCAGCGTCCCTGCTTCCGCCTGTCCTCCACCCATCAGCAGAGTGGGGCTGCTCCGGTCTAGGTGGCATCAGGATACTTGTTTGCTCAGAATACTTCAGTAACTTCTGATTTTCCTCAAAATGAAATTGAAGGTCCTTATAATAATCTACTACCTGTTCCTGTGACCTCTCAGATTCAGCTCCTACTCTTCCTCCTCTGGTCCAGTCACTCTGGTCTCTTTCCATTCCCACAATTGTCCAAGCAAAGTCCTGCTTCAGGTGCTTTATGCTCTTGAGTCCTTCAAACAGAACCTGCATCAGCCTGATATGCCCTTGTTTTCTTTCCTCACCTCTCTCCATCCTTTATTCAGGTATCTTCAGAGTGAGGCCATCCTTTTACTTTGTTTATATCTTCACCATGCCTGTCCCTGGCATTCCCCATCCCCTCTTCTTTTATAAATTGTTCTCCCTGCAACCTATTATCATATAATCTACCTAAAGATTTTACTTTTTGTTTATTTTTCATCTCTCCTAACACAACTAAAGACCCCTAGTTATTTCATAGTTTACTGCAGTATCCCTGGTCGCTAGAGTTGTTCTTAGCATATGAGGGCAGTCAATAAAAATGTGTTGAATGGATTAATGATTAGTGCCCATTTTTTTCTCCTTAGGTAGAAGCAGGACATATAAAATATAAATTATTGAATTATCAGACTTGTCTGTATTCACATGTAAGTATGATAATGCAACTTTGTTGTTGGAATATGTGAAAAAAATTATAAGACCATTTCATTTTTAAAGGATTGAACAAGGAGTGATTTTTTTAAAATCTAAAAAAAAAAAAGCTGTCAATCGTGGAATCAGAATATACATTGAATTAATTGTTTTGAGGTCATTAATGAACTTGACTGTGCTGTTGTTCTCAAAGCACTAAAAATAGCTGATATTGAACCAAAGGTTCTTCATGATCCTTGAAACTTCCTTGCAGTTCTAAAGAAATACTCGGGCATAAAGAAGAAGTTTTAATGAGACATTGTGCCGTTCAGGAGAGACAAAATCATAGTTTCTGACCTCAGGGGCATTGATAAAATAATAGAGCAAAAGCTCCAGGGAAATTAGTTTTTAGGAAGTGGAATCCGGTGGCTCATTGCACATTCTAAATAGCATCAGAGTAAGAATGACAGTCTGGCTGATTGGCTTTATGTGGATGGATTCAGCTGCTATATTATCAAAACTGAATTGAAATCCCTACATATCAATGAAGTCTTACAAAGGTGTAAGGACTACTGGGCCACAGTTCATTCTAGGGCTTCATTTAAATGAGAAAGGCAGGTAGGACAAAGTGAGATCAGGACAATTTCAGCATTGAAATTTTAATCAGTGAAGCTAAGTAATCTTAAATTTGTTCTTGTATCTTTTGTGGATTTGATCAATCCACAAAAATTAATATTTATGGAACATTTACTGTGTACCAGGCACTGTGTTAGGGAGGTTGTATAACAGTGACCACAGCAGATGTAAACTGTCCCCTTAAGAAGTTTGTATCCTAGTGTGGAGATGGGCATTTAGACAGATTAATGAATATATGTGCAGATTGTGCTGAGTGTTAGAAGGGAAAAGAGAAGGGTGCTCTGGGAGAGAACAGGAGCCACATGGGTTAAACCAGGGCTATCGTCTGACTGCTTGTGTCTTCCCAAAATTCATATGTTGAAATCCTCTCCCCTGTGATCGTGGTATTAGGAAGTGGGGCTTTGGGAGGTAATTAGGTCATGAGGGCAGGGTTCTTATGAATGAGATTAGTGCCCTTATAAAAGAAGCCTAAATAGTCCCTTTCCTCTTGAGCCATGTGAACTCACAGTGAAAAGATAGCTGTCCATGAACCAAGAAGCAGGACATCATCACCAGATATCCAATCAGCTGATGCCTTGATCTTGGCCTTCTTAGCTTCTGGGACTGTCAGCAATAAATTTCTGCTGTTTCTAAGTTACTCAGGTATTTTGTTATAGCAGCCTGAATGGACTAAGACAACTAGGTTGTCATAAAAAGCCCCCCTGAAGGTTCAGTACCAATCCATGAGGTATTTGAATAAGATTTGCATGTGAATCCTCTGTCAGGACATCCAGATTTGTGGTCTAGATCCCACTTCTTCTCACTTTCTAAGAGACTTTGTGCCCCTCGTCCCTGTTTCCTTCTGCCAGCATTTTCTGTTTTTCTCCACTGACTTCTTGCCTTCTGGCATTATCAAGTTTTACCTATTTCGGAAATACAAATGTCACATTTAATTTTTCTCTTTAGCTTTAGGGACTTTATTTCCTCCACACTCAAAACCTCGCTTAGTCTCCTCTTCCCCCCTCACTTACTTATTGTTTCATTAAGGTGTGTATCAGTGGGTTTGAGGCATTCTCCCATCCAAAGGACTAATGTGCATATACGCAAAATGTTAATTCACTGACTTGCTCACATCTTTGCTTCATTGCCCATGTCTTTTTGCACTAACTTATAAGCCACTAAAGCTTGAATCAATGAATATGTTAAAATGTTATTTGTATAGTGTCTAAAAACATGTGGCAATTGAGAACAGATTAATCTGTTCTAGACTAAAATAAGGTTCTGACCAAAAGGATTTTAAATTCTTGAGTTGAAAGCTGATCAAGGTGGAAGGAGCCACGTAAGGCCACATGATACAGTGTGATGTCAGATGGATTATTGCAACAAATACATAATTAATTAACTAGTAATGAAGTGATAGGGTTTTAAATGTTTAATCTTCAAGGTGGTAGATATTAATTAGGTCACATTAAAGTTAGTTCTCCAGTCTCAATTGCTCTATGCTCATCTTCTCCAGCATAAACCTCAGTAACTCACACAATCTCTCTCACTTAGCATCTCTGAGACTCTGGGAGGCGCCTTGCAATTGTCCCTGCGTGGATCTGCCAAGGATGTCACTTTGTACTGGTGTCTGCTTTACCAGTGACCTCGACCCATGTTCCATAGTCTCTTGATTGCTTAACGACAGACACCAACCAGTTTGTTCCAGCTATGAACGTTCTCTGTTGTAACTAGGGCAGTACCAGAACACTATTCACCTGCAGAGTAGAAAGGAGAGTACATCTCCCTTCTTGTTCTCTCAGGGGAAGCCAACAGCTGTGCTGCTTCTTGAGCTCTCAAGTTCTGGGAATCTAGTGAAAAAGTTATTTCAGTTCTTACACACAACCCTTTGTATTTCCGGGATGTGATTAGGAGTGTTCATATGCCAGTCACCACAATCTGTCAAGAATCACTACACCTTCCAGGAAGCTCAGTCTTTGTGGCTGAGGCTCAGGTTATTCAAACCAGATTTCTTTTTTCTGTAGAGTGAATTCTTAGTCAGAGACCCACTTTCTATTTTAGTGAGGAGGGTCTACAAAGAACAACACCAAAAGCTCAATTGCTTAAAGGAGTAGAGGCTTATTTCTTACTCAAGATACATGTTCATGACAGGTTTGTGGTGGAGGGAGTGGGTTCTGCTCTTCACTTAGGAGCACAGTTAATGGGAGTCACCACAGTCGGGAAAATTCCCAGTCACTATGGCAGAAGACAGGGCACTTCATACACCAAACCTCACTGGTTTTCCCCAGAAGTGACATATATTGCTTTGGCCCATGTATCTTTTTTCCTTTTTTTTTTTTTTGTCTTGCTTCATCAAACCATAGTGATACTCAAGTTAACAAGATAAACACATATATATGTATACATATACAAATTAGAAAGATAGACATTGTTTCTAGTGCTGCTCACATTTTTTTTTGCCAAACTAAGTTACCATGCCTAACTTCAAAGGGGCAAGAAAGTGCCATCTTGCCATGTGCCTTGAAGAGGGAGGACTGAGAATGGTGATGAACAGCACCGATGATGAGTACACCTCCTTCCTTGGAGTTGTACATCTATATCCTTCTACTTCCCATCCAATCCTGTCTTTTATGACCTATCTCTCTACATATGATCTCTAATCATATAAATTGCTCAGTACTTATCCATATTACTTAGTGGTTCTGGTTAAGGGCCTCTCACATGTTGTTGGCTTGGGCTGCAGTCATCTCAAGGCTCATCTGCTCCTCAGGGACTCATATAGTTATTGGAAAGCCTCAGCTCCTTGCCATATGGGCCCCTCTATAGGGCTATTCACAATAGTATAGCTTGTATCCCCCAGAGTGAGAGATACGAGAGACAGATAGGCAGATAGAGACAGAGACAAAAGACAGAGACATCCCAAGACAGAAGTCACACACAGTCTTATAATCTAATCTTGAAAGTGACATGTGATCACTTCTGTCTGATAACCAACCCTCAGATAGAGTAGTAAGGGATCTCTACAAAGGTGTATGTTAAATGCCAGGAGATGGGGGACATCATGGAAGCTGGTGACCACTCCCATTCAAGAATACTACTTCCTCATGTAAATCTTGGCTGCCAAAAAATGCTGTCTGAATCAAAGCTTCTTCCAAGTAGCATATTCAGTATGGGGTAAATGCAATTTAAAACTTCTCTCAAGGGGGTTGCCTCATTTTGATCTTCTATGCAATTACATGGTTTTTGTGTCTTATTTTCAATGTCCAATATCCAAGGGAGTACATGCACTCATCCACAGAACGTTTGCTTTATTTTTAATGTTTTAATGCTGTCTTTAAGTCCCCTGTGTTTAGGTGGTTGTTATACTTGAAATGTTAGCAGACATAATATACAGCAAATAAATTCTCGATGGTTTTTCTTGTCCTCTTCTCTAGAAGCATGAGCTGCGTGAGCTAAGTGTAACTTTAAATAGGACATAGGGAGGAATTAGAAATAATGGCAAAGTGGCAGAAACCCCACATTAAATTCCATCCTTGTCAGCACTCTCTGATTTCATATACCGGGTTCTTTTTGGATTAATCAAAAATTTGTTGAAACATATTAAAGAAAAAATGCAATTATGTAAGGGGAATGCAGTTCCTATTTGGAGGGAGGGATATCTATGGCCACTATAATAACAAGGAGAATGCATGTGTGAATGTTTATGCACTCATTGTCTTATTGAGCACAAATAGAGAGGTTTATTTTCTGTTAGTTGTTCTTGCAGAGATAAACCACACTGTGTACGAAACTAGGCACTCCTGCCTACCTGTTCCTGCTATTGAAAGAGTTTTATCTACAGAAATCCTCAAATCAGCTTCTTATCATTGTACCAGCGGAGTCTCTTGTATTAATTCAGACAAACTGTGCAGTGTAACCAATGCAGACAGTCTGTTAGAAGCACATGGATAGCTTGCCTCCTTTTTATTCCTTCTTCCTTTATTGTTTCTGTATCGTGGCTTCTTGTGTCCTACCATCTTGAATCTCTTAAACCTCTAATTATAGTAAGCTCACTATATGCAGGGTTTCTCCTCCCACCTACCCTCTGCTGCCTCCGCCAGTGACATCTTACTTCATTCCCCAGAAAAACATTGCCCTCCCCTCCAAGCTCACTGTGGTTGCATTTCTCTGCTCTTTTCCTCTCTCCTCCTTGGCATGCTGGTTTAATCAATTTTACCAAATGACTTTCCTGGCAGCTGTAAAAAGAAAACCCAGAGCAAGTTAATAGCAATCTAATACTGCACTTTCTGTCATTTCTCTAAAACGCACAGAACTATTTGGTCATTGGATTGATTTTTAATGATCTAAATGATCAGATGTTTCAATGCTGCACTGCAGCAGCCTGATAATAAATAGGAAAGGGGAGGGGCACAAATGCTGGGCACTCACTCAATGCTAGCTGAATAATTCCAAAACGCCAACCAAGGAGACAAGATAAAATGTCAGCCTTTGCCAAGTCATATATTAGCATTTTAAACCAAAGATACCTCATTATTTTGATTTTTCATATGGGGACTAAAACAAGATGTTTTTGATGAGGGTTTAGGAAGTCATCAATAGGGTTAGGAATCAAATTACAGCCTTATTCTATGCATATCTGTTGACATAAGCAGGATGTCAGTAAAGTGCTTCCCAATATCTCTAAATAGCCTCTTGGCATCTAAAACGCAGGGAGAAATATTGGTTACTTTTTCATCAAAAGGCACTAAAACTTCCAAAGGTCTATGAAATCAGTAAATTATAAAACATGTCTCCTTTTTCCCCCCTCTGTAGGAAAGAAATAGGAAACAAAAAGAGAGATGAATATGGGGAAAATAAGCAATGAAATAATATTATGAATTCATCATAAGACTTGCTAACTGACTGTGTAACTTTGGGTGATTTGCTTAACTACTATTCTGTGCTTTGTTTTCCTTGCTGTAAAATGGACGAATTAGTAGTACTTTTGTGGAAGATTAAACGAGGAAAAGCAAGTCAAGTATTGAGCACTTACTACTTATGAAGGTTATGTTCTTTACTACTCCATCTACTCTTTCCATAATTGCAACCCCTGCAACCAGTCCTGTCTGGCCCTGTCCAAATCCACAGGACAATTCTGGTCTTCCAGCATGATGGGCAAAGGTGGGTTTTGGAGTCCAAGCACAGCTCAGTGATTTACTCTCCAGGATGATGGGCAAGTAACTTAACCTCTCTAGTTTCCTCAGATTCATCATCTATAAAATGGGAGATATTAATATTTGCTTTATAAAGTTATTGTATTAAAGGAAATAACTTGTTTAAAGCTCAATTGCACAAAGCCTTCCCCAGAAGAGAGACTTGAAAAAATATTAACTTTATTTCACTCTGCCCCTGCTGCCATTTCTACATTGCAAATGGTATGTGGAAGGACAATAATTAGTTTCTTATGCTAATTATTAATTGAATTCAGTTAATACAATGTATTCTTTTGAGAAGCTTAGCTCATTTTACAGTGCTAGAAACATACAAATACAGAATTTACACTAGTTGATCTGGGGTTCGCACAGATGAAAGGACATTCTCCAGCACATTGCTCTGAGAATATTGTAACACTCTTACTTCATGTATATTAATGTATATCAATATGTATATATCTACATATGAATATATGTATATCAACTGTTCTTTTTTAGTATAGTTCTTCCTGAAAAGGAAGGTACTATTTAATTTTAAATATTGGGTCTTATTTTTAATATTGGATCTATTTATAATAAAGTAGCCATGCTGGACTGACTACCTGTCTGAAGAGTTTCCCTTTTAGATGGATTAGTTCCATTTAGTCTGTTTCATAGCCCAGGTTAGACAGCTCACTAATGAATATGCTTAAATTCATGTCACTTTGCTCCAGATGGTGTAACTAAGGCCCAAACCCACTTCTGGTGAAAGTGACCCAGAGGTACTCTTTGCTGATGATATCAGGAGCATGGTCTTTGTAATTGGAAGACATTGTCTCCCATATCCCCATTTGTTATTGCAGGAAAATTCGATTCTCATTGAAAGAACAGGCCTGAGTCTTACAGTAACAGGAGTTTGAACCCCTGTTTGAGAATTTTTGTACTCCTGGGATAAATGAGATCAATTTTAGCCTATAATGATGGTACTTTCTATGTTTTTTAGATGTTAGAGAAAGTCTAGCAGCAAAGCAAAGCTGCTAGAAAAAGCAAAGCAATACCATGGGGGGCAGGGTTGGAGAATAAAACAAAAAAGAGAGACTTAAGAACAAAATTATGTCTAATGGGATGTTTTGATTTTCTTTAAATACATTACGTCTCTAGAAATAACAAATTTATTATCAGAAATGTAAATAAGAAATATTTATATTTGAAATTCGATAAAACTCAATTGTGTAAAAATGTTCAAAAATTTCAAATGGATAGAAAAAAATAAACTTTTGGATTGCCAATTATTAAATACTTATTTTTGCCTTTGGAAATAGTAAATTAGTTACAAATTTTATAAATCTATATCATTGTCTTTGTATATAATAAAAACATTCTGATTTTTGTCAGCCAATATGCAGTTTTAAGTACTTTCAACACTGTTATATGTTTAGGGGTTTGGAAGTTACTGGGGAGGAGGTTAAAAAGTCTGACCTTCTCCCCAGGATTTAACATCTGGTCAGCGAGACAGAAGCAGACTTTTGTAGTTGTTATTGTTGTTGTTGTTCTTATAAATAATGCCAAAATGAATGTGTGTGTGTGTGTGTGTGCACGTGCACTTGAGCAATCATTTTTGTAGGGTGAACTCTTGCAAATGGAATTGTTATGAAATGATATGTATGGTTTACATTTTTAAAAATTTGCTAAACTGTACTCCAAAAATGTCTTTCCCAATCCATGTTTCTAACAACTGTGTATGGGTGTCCTGTTTCCCACCCCCTCACAATCACTGCATATTTTTAGTCTTTAAAAAAAATCTTAAGCCAATGTGATAGGCAAAATACCTCACTGTAGTTTTATTTATTTTTGGTTATCAGTGAGATTGAAGATCTTTTCAAATGGCTTTTGACTATTTATAGTTCCCCTTCTGTGATGCTTATTTGCATCCATGTCCTATTTTTCTTCTGCGTTATTGGTGTTACTCTAATTTATAGGCTCTCCTTAAGGCAAATGATACCAAACCCTACCATGGTTGTTTACAGTCGACCCTGCCAACTTACCTTGCATTAATAATTGCTTAAGACGCTTATGTTATTCGCCCTTTTCATATTTCTATACTGCTGTTTTCTTCCCTTACTTAACATTCTCACCATTGCAGTCAGCAGGTTAAATGACAAACATTTGAGGAATCAAAGGAAACAAATATACATTGAGTACTTGCAGGTGCTACATAATTTAATCTATATCTTCTACTGTAACCCTGAAGAAATCTAGAAGATATGTATCACTGTTGTTTTCCAAATGAAAAAAGCTAAGGTTTGGTTAAGGTTGGGAAATGAGACCAAGGTAAATAAAGTGATAATAAGAGACCTCAGTTCTGTCTAATGATTCTAAAAGCCTGTGCTCCTTCCATAAAACCATGCTTTCTTCAGAAAAACTGTTTTTACAAGACTATATTCAAACATACAGCATGTCTTGATACGCATCAAAGTAAATTTTTAAATTACATCTATATTTTTAACTGTCTGATAAAATTGTGTATTTATCATGTACAATATGGTGCTTTAAAGTATATATACATTGTAGACTGACTAAATCTAGAAAATTAACATATGCATTAACTTGCTTGGTTATTTTTGTGACAAAAACACTAATATCCACTCTGTTGGCATTTTTCAAGAATACAACATACTGTTATTGACTAGAATCACCATGTTGTACAATCGATTTCTTGAACTTATTTTTCCTAAGTGAAATTTTGTTTCCTTTGATCAATATCCCACTAGCACCTCCCTTTCCAATTGCCCCAATCCCTGGTAATTACCATTCTAATCTCTAGTTCTATGAGTTGAACTATTTTGGATTCCACATATGAAAGAGATCATGCAGTATTTATCTTTATGTGCTTGGCTTATTTTACTTAATGTCCTCCAGGTTCACCCATGTTGTTGCAAATCATATTATTTCCTCCTTTTTATGGCTGGCTAGTATTTCATTGTGTATATATGCACCACATTTTCTTTATCAGTTCCTCCATTGAGGAACACTTAGTTTGATTCCATATCTTAGTTATTGTGATTAATACTATAATAAACATTGGAGAGCAGATATCTCTTCAACAGACTGATGTCATTACTTTTGGATATATACCTAATAATGGGATTGCTGGATCATATGATAGTTCTATTTTTAGTTTTGCAAAGAAACTCCATACTGTTTTTATAATGGCTATACTAATTTACATTCCCACCAACACTATGCAAAGTTTCTCTTTTCTCCACATTCTTGCCAACATTTATTATCTTTTGCCTTTTTGTTAATAGCCATTCAAACAATATAAAGTGATAGCTCATTATAGTTTTAGTATGCATTTTTCTGTTAATTAATGATGTTGAATCATTTTTCATATATCTGTTGGCCATTTGTAAGTCTTTTGAAAAATGCCTTTTTAGGTCCTTTGCCCATTTTTCAATAAGGTTGTTTTCTTGCCATCAAGTTTTTTGGGTTGCTTATGTTTTTGGATACTAATTACTTATTAGATGTATACCTTGTAAATTTTTCTCCTAAACTGTAGTTTGTCTCTTCACTCAGTTGATTGTTTCCTTTGTTGTATGAACGCTTTTTAGTTTGGTGGAATCTTGTCTCTTTTGCCTTTTTTTGCCTTTGGTTTTGGGGTCATGTTCAAAAAATCATTGCGTAGATCAATGTCATATAGCTTTCCCCCTATGTTTTCTTCTAGTAGTTTCATGATTTGGGGTTTTACATTTATGTCTTTAATCTACTATGGGTTGATTTTTATATATGATGTGAGATAAAGATTTATATTTATTCTTTTCCAGGTAGATATACAGTTTCCCCAGCACCATTTATTGAAGAGATTGTGCTTTCATGTTCTTAGCACCTTTGTTGGAGATGAGTTCACTGTAGATGTTTGGGTTTATTTCTGGCTTTCTATTATGTTTCATTGGTCTATGGATCTGTTTTTATGTAAGTACTGTGCTGTTTTGGTTTCTGTAACTTTGTTGTATATTTTGAAGTGACATAATGCAATGCCTTGGGCATTGTTCTTTATGCTCAAGGTTATGTTGGATATTTGGTGGCTTTTGTGGTTTCATGTGAAATTTAGGATAGTTTTTTTAATTTCTGTGAAGAATGGTATTGGCATTTTGATAGGGCTTATAATAAATCTGTAGATTGTTTTATAGATTGCTTCACATATGGACATTTTAATACTCTTCCAATCCATGAACATGAGCTATCTTTGCATTCATATTTGTCAGCTTTAATGTTACATAGCTTTGTAGCCAATGTAAATGGGATTTTAAAAAATTATTTTTCAGATAGTTCACTGCTAGTGCATATTAACACTACTGGATTTTCTATCCTGCAATTTTTATTATAATGAATAGAAGTGGCAAAAGTGGCCATCTTTTCTTGCTCTGGATCTTAAAGAAAAAACTTTCAACTTTTCCTTATTAAATATGGTATTTATTATGTGTTTGTCATAATGGCCTTTGCTTGTTGAACTTCTATACCTAATTTGTTGAGGGTTTTTATTATGAAAGGATGTTCAATTTTGCCAAGTGCTTTTTCTGCATCTGTTGAAATGTTCATATGGTTTTTGTTCTTTGTTCTGTTAATGTGATGTATAACATGTATTGATTTGTATGTGTGGAGACATCCTTGCATCCCTAGGATGAATCCCACTTGATCATGGTGAATGGTCTTTCTATGGTGTTGTTAAATTCAGTTTGCTAGTACTTTGTTGAGGATTTTTGCATCTAAGTTCATCAGAAACTTTGGCCTGTAGTTTTCTTTTTATGTAGTGTCCTTATCTGGCTAGGAAAATTGACATTAGTTCTTATTTTAGAAAAATTTCTTTTAACCCAGCAGCACAAGTTAGCTAGTCTATACTTGGGGATCTGAGGAGATGTAATGGAGAAAGAGCTGAAATTGGGGCTCAGGTTTATAAATCTCAAGTTTTGGTTGAGGACTAAAGGAGAGGGAGTGAGACTAATGATAAGAGGGTTAAAGTAATCACTGGATTGATTTGGGAGAAAAGAAAGAAAATGGAATGAGCAATCTCAGAAGTGCTAAGGATTTGGTGCCTATTTCAGTGAGCTGGAACATACAAACATAGAGGCAAAAGAAAAAGTTCAAATATAAATTTGAATACACCTAAATGTGTGTGAATTATGGAAGAAACCACATCAAAAGAAAACAACAACATGGGCTAAAGAACAGTTAAGATTAATGATCCCTCATTATAGGGTGCCATTCAGACACAGGAGGAAAAAAAAAATGCAGAACCACACACTGCAGCAGCTCCCCAGTAGCAAGCATACTGAAATAACAGAGACCTGCCTTCACAGGAAGAGGATTAGCTTTACTGTGACCTGTTTATATAAAAACAATGTTGTGGCTAGCAAGATTACTAGAAATGTCTTCTTGGAGTATAAAGGACAATTATGATAGCATAGGCCACCAGGTTTCAGTAAATTCCATCTGGTACTTTACAAATTAGCTCATTATTCTGCTGTTCTTATGAATGTGTTAGTCTGCAAACATATCATTGTCACAAATTAGTCACCTAGTGTTTCTTTGAAAGTGATTTAATATAAGCACACCCACATCATAGTATGGAACAGTAAAATAGGTTGTTGCTTGATCCTTCAAACAGAACTCAGCATAAAGCACAATTCAGTTTCCAAAGATTTTTAGCATATACATCATCTTCTGATTTTCTAAGATGAAATGTGATCATTGCCCTGGATATTGGCAATCTATTGTAATATTAGAAACCTCTTTGGTCTCCCCAGGAACTCTAAAGAGAGATCCAAGCCTGCTGAGAAATGATGGGTCCACAAATTGAACATAGCTTCTGTTTGTTTTTATTTACATTTGTTATCACAGGTGTTATCACAGGTGCTATCACAACTGTTGTTTCAATCATAGCAATCTCAATTTGAAAATTAACTTAAATATCTTATTTTAAAGTGTGTTTTGTAGCAGATGAGCTCACCCACCAGCTACTAGGAAAGAAGAAAAGTGAGGAAACATAAGCTTCCTCTCCTGTCTAAATGGATTACCTATTGAGACATGCCTTTGTGTGGGTTATAATAAATATTTACGGTAAACTTCCTAAGTTAAGATGCCTTTGGTTGCAAGTCTGGAGCTCCTAACTTAGTGACTTAACAAAAACAAATAAGGAAAATGTACTGTCCTACAGCATGAAGTTTCAAGGTAGGCTATTCCAGGGTTGGTTATTAGTAGGTTCAAACACATCACCCAGGTTCTGTTTCACCATCTTAGCACTTTATCCTTTTGCTCAGACTTACTCTCCTCATTTACACAGGATGGACAGCCATAGCTAGACACCAGGACCAAAGACAGAAAATGCACCCTTTCTTGCCTGAGCAAGAATTTATGAAGATATTTTTTTTAAGAGAGAGAGAACTGAGTAGTGCTGTGAGTCCAACCCTATCCTCCCTCAAAGCGGGCTGCAGTTCTCTAATTCACATCAAGCTCAAAGAGAGACCTTGGCCTTCAGCCATTTTATGTCCTTCCTGAGAGGACCATCTGGGAAAGGCAGTTTGGCTCCAACAGCAAGAGTTGGTAGGGATGGAAACACTAGAAAACCAGGGCCTTGGTGGGGGGCTGATTAAGCAGCAGCACTTGGAAAACAAGGCTTTTGCTTGAGTCAAAGGCGTTGCAGCCAGGGGACCCAGCAGGGATACCAATGATGAACCCACAAAAGTAACCATGAGACAAAGAGACAGCTTTCAACATCTGCCAGGTCTCTAACATGTGTTGCCATCTTATGATGGCATCAATTCAAGAAAACAAACAAAACAAAACAAACACTTTCCTTCCTTTCATCGCCTCTTTCTGTGCCTTCCAACTTCGGAGTAGTCAATACCAACGGATAGCCAGTCTAGATCACCAAGGAAGGGAAGAGCAACCCAATCTCAGTACCACCCACTTACTCGACTGCACTCAGAGAGTCTGTTGTGGGCCCAGCTAGAAGAGGAGAGAAAGTGTAAGTTCAGTCAAGTTTGGAGTTTTGGGTTATAATTTGAAACTGACGTTGTCTGTGATGATGGTTTAGCATGAATGAAAAACTCTCTATTGCCTAACAGTATCCAGAAAAGTCATAAGATGTGCTCTATGAATAAAGCTTAAAGGGACAGTGCAAAAGCAAATGTGTTTTATACTTTGGGAGGCTGAGGTGCACGGATCACCTGAGGTCAGAAGTTTGATACCACCCTGGCCAACATGGTGAAACCCCATCTCTACTAAAAATTAAAAAATAATAAAACAAATAAAAATAGCTGGGCATGGTGGTGGATGCCTGTAATCCCAGCTACTCAGGAAGCTGAGGCAGGAGAATTGCCGAAACCCTCTAGGCAGAGGTTGCAGTGAGCTGAGATTGCACCATTGTACTCCAGCCTGGGCAACAAGAGGGAGACTTCATCTCAAATAAACAAACAACAACAATAGCAACAAAAAAGAAATGTGTTTTAATATCTATTACATGTCCTCATTTTCAACAACTAAGTTACAATATTGATATCCATTTACAAATATTTTTAACTACCTTGACAATGCCATAACACATTTTTAACTTTCTTGCATGCTTCCCCTTTCTAACTCTAACATTTGAGAGAGAAAATTATTTATGCCTCCCAGTAAATACACTTCTGATCTTGAAAACACCTATGCTCCAGCAAATGGATCCCAAAATAGGTGTGGAAAACAGGAGGTCACTGAGGGGAATGAGGAAGTTAGTATTTTTATTTTTTATATTTTTAGAGACAGGGTCTCATTTTATCACCCACTGCAGCCTTGAACTCCTGGGCTCAAAGGATCCTCTTGCCTCAGCCTCACAAAGCACTGGGATTACATGCACGAGCCATTGCACCAGCTGGAAATTGGTATTAATAGTGATGTCCTTCTGTCCCAATCCACTGCTTCACCTTCCTTTTTCTTCGCAGCATCCTCCCTTGGACTCCTTTGGACTGGGAGTGTAGGACTATCACCTGCACACTATACCTGCAGTCTGTAAAGAGAGACTGTCAGGGATTTAGGGCTATCACAGTTGCTTGATCCTTCTCCCAGAACAAAAAATATTCAACCCTCCCCCAAACACAGTGGCAGCAGCCTCATCTCAAATGGACTGTGCCTCTAATCAGTGAGTGCTTATGGAAGACAGTTAGAAAGATGCGTTTATATTTTCATTAACTTTGTTCCTGCTTCCTGTAGCATTTCCATTTTGCGAATGAGTTGGGAATTTCAAAAATCAATAAAACTCGCTGAGGATTCTGACAACAAAAATCAAGTGCTGCGTATCCCACGTCCTGCTTTTGACTTTTGCTCCAGCCCATGTTTGATTGCTAATCTAAAGAGAAAGGGAAGGTCAGTGAGAAAAGAGGAGAAATCTTAAAAATAAATTTACTATTTGATCAGGTTTGCTACTTTATTTTATGGAAAAATTTAAAGCTCTTTTGTGTCTTTATGTATTTTACAAATCTTGAAACTAAACAGATAAAATCACATCATATTCCTCATTGAATTGTTTCCCACATTTCAAATGTGCTTCCCAGAGAGAAAAGTATAAGATACAGAGCTAGGCAGTTCAGTTTCACATTAATGGTGTTGTGTCTCATCAGTTTGGGACATGTATTATTTATGTTTTGCTCTTTTTGTGTCTATTAAGTGATTTATATATTATGAGAGGGCGTCTGTCTACAATGGGCAACTAGTACTTAATAACTAGCCTTGAATTTATTCTACACTGAAATGTAAAGATTATTCTACTTAATTATGCCATAGAGATTTTGAAACTATTAATTATTCTAAATTATTGGGTTCTAGTTTAAATAGATTTTTATAGTTTTAAGCTTTTTAATGATTATTTGAAAAAAATTATCTGAATATTTTTTTTCCTAAAAAGGAATTCTGCCTTTTGAGTACTAAATTATTCTCTCTATAAAGCTAAAAATATCGCAATATTTCCCTTTTTCCATAATCTCTCTTTCTCTCACCCCTCCTCATCTGAAAAAAATTGACATTCAATGATGAAAAATCATGTGAAAGGGGTTTGAGAAAATGAGAAGCTAATATTTGGACTGGAAGTGTAATAGATGTCAGTCAGAGAAAAAGAATACTGTCTCCAGAACCTCTAGATGTGGATGTAGCTGTAGATACATTGTTAACACCACTCTGTGCATTTTAAGGCCCTTAATCATGTAACCATTAATTCAATGTCAAGTTCATTCATTGTAGCTATTTAAAATTACAATATATCATTAATTTTAAATGACTATTTCAGGAGGGAAGGACATAATTTATGAATAGCAAAATAAGTTTTCTTATATGATGACTCATCACAATTTTGATTGCAAAAAAACGAAACTGACTCAGACTAGCTCCTGTAGAAAAGGGGGAACATAGTTGCTGTGAAGATACAGAAATTCACAGAAACAAGTGTAGCAGGGCCTATTGGATTTGGAAAACTGAAATTAAGACAGCTACTCTCTTTGGGGCCATATGATCACCAATTTCTCTTTGTCTCTGTGTTTCTGCTCTTTTCTGTTTTCTCTCTGTTAGTTATCAGTTTGCACTGAACCCAAAATGGTAACTGTAGCCCCTGATTCCACAGGACATTTTGGTTCAACCACACCTTGAACTGATTATAGCTTCAATTTCACTTAGGACCTTTCACATTCCAAAGAGCAAATATTAATATTTGCTGCCCAGTAAATGAATCAGATGTCAGTGAGTCAAGTTATCATGTTTATTCCCATCAGCTTATTCACCTTTTATAAGGTGAAGTATAGGAAAAGCAAGCTCTTCAGAAGGAAGCATAGGTAGACATAAATAATCATGTTTGGTGTAGAGACTGATTTATTAAATATTTATGGTAATAAAAGACTTAACAAAGTTAATGTCAAGATAATAAGTACTCACCTGAGTGCTTACTATGCACCAAATACTATTCTAGGGAT
The DNA here is from genome assembly GCA_963574635.1 of Cheracebus regulus. Taxonomy (NCBI): domain Eukaryota; kingdom Metazoa; phylum Chordata; class Mammalia; order Primates; family Pitheciidae; genus Cheracebus; species Cheracebus regulus. The sequence goes on from CAUYQU010075013.1 coordinate 37,441, forward strand.
TAGGGGATATACTAAGGACAAAACAGACCAGAAAGCCCCACTACCCCTAAAGTATTTACATTCTAATGACAATCTCTGGTCATCTATTTCAAAAATAACTTAAAAATGGAGTGGCAATGTCTCTACATAGTAAATACATGATGCTGAAATGAAAATACATGTATTTGTGCCTTCATTGTCTATATTTCTTTTTTTCTTTTTGAATTTCCCATGTTGAACCTGCATGGTTTTTTAAATGAAATAGTTTCATTTTTAATGTTTAATATATATGTGTCTGTATAAATATCTATGTAATATACATATGTTATGAACATACATACACAAATATGTGTATATGTAAATAACATCATATTTGCTTTTATACCTCTGTTAACTGTCAATTACATGTAATTATATATGTGGATAGGTTGGAAGTGGTGGATGGGACCTTTGGATTTTAAATGGCATTTCACCTGCAGCCTCTGAAGCAGCCTCTTCCAACTTCCTGAAAACACCACAAAATAAGTTTACAATTTTAAAAAAGTACTGATAGAATATTAAAGAAGCATTAAATTAGATTGACAATATATATGGTAGGCCACAAATCTTTTTCCATTCTAGAAGTAGGTAAAAATAATTTCTTAGTTTTACCTGGACCATACAATACATCTACTATGTCCTACTACCATAGTAATATATGCAACAATATACTACTTAAGATTTTTTAAAGAAATATGCCAGCAGACCCCGAGGTGGAACATCTGGCAGAATACTCTCTTAAGACTATCTAACAGTAAAAACTCATCACAAGAGTTTTAAAGAGAATAGTAACCTTTGTAAGCCCCATCTGATTGAACTGCCTTCCCCAATAAACCTGAGAGTGGAGAGGTTTGAGTGTTTCCATGGTAATTTCTTTACCATGTGCTATCTGGCAAATAAGAGTTCTTTCTCCTGGAGTACTTTTTACCAAAATCAGAAGCCAGTTCAATATTCCTACAACATAAAAATCAGTGGTAAATCCACTATTCCTGGAGGGGAAAAAAAATAGAAGGAAATATACTGACTTGCTTTTTGATAGTGGAATTATGGATAACTTGATTCCTTCTTGTGTGTTTCTTTTTTTTTTTTTTTTTTTTTTTTTTGCATTTCCCATGTTGAACTTACATGGTTTCCTATATGGAATAATGTTTCATTTTTAAAAAGAAACTTTAAATGATATTGCATCTATTTTAAAAGGAAGCTATGTGATAAGGTTCAGATTTTATAAATAGATTGTCAGAATGTGTGTTAAAACAAACATTCTTGAGAAAATTACATGTCTTTGTTTCAAGTAATTGTGAACTAAAGAAAATGGAATCTATTGACATTACTAATAGCAATTTTAGCATCTACAAATTTGAAATTGTAAAAATTTTATGTATTCTGGCTATAAAATAGTAATGCTTGCCATTTAACTTTGTAGAAAAAGAACTTTCTTTTTTATAGCAATTTTAGGTTTATAACAAAATTCACATTAAGGTACAGAGATATTCCATTTACTGCAACCCCCACACATGCATAGCTACCTCTATCAATATCCCTCCTCCAAAGTGGTAGATTGTTTACAGTTAAAGCTACAATGACACATTATTATCACTAAAGCCTATAATTTACATTAGAATGTACATTTAGTGTTGTACATTCCAGGGGTTTGAACAAATTTATATTGACTTATACCTACCATTGTTGTATCATACAGATAATTCCAATATCTCCGCCATGTCTGGTTCTGATGCCTCTTCTGTCTCTTTAAACTGTGTTCTTTGCCTTTATGTATTGTAATTTTTTCTTCATAGCTGGGCATATACTGGATAAAAGGAACTTCTGTAAATAGGCCTTAAGTAGTATGGATGGGCTGGGCACAGTGGCTCATGCCTGTAATCTCAGCACTTTGGGAAGTAGAGGCAGGAAGATCACCTAAGGTCAGGAGCTCGAGACCAGCCTGGCCAACATGGTGAAACCCCATATCTACTAAAAACACAAAAATTAGCAGGGCGTGGTGATGCATACCTATAATCCCAGCTACTGTGGAGGCCGAGGCAGGAGAATCACTTGAACCCAGGAGCCAGAGGTTCCAGTGAGCTGAGATTATGCCATTGCACTCCAGCCTGGGCTACAAGACCAAAACTCTATCTCAAAAAAAAAAAAAAAAAAAAAAAAGGAAAAAAAAGAAAAAGTAACGTGGGTGGTGGTAAGGTGGGGGCAGAAGGAAAGCCTTTTATCATCCTATGATTAGTTCTCAGTCTTTTGGTGAGCCTGTTCCTCTGGACTGTGAATCTCCTAAGTGTTTTTCAGTTTTGTTTTGTTTTGTTTTTTCTTATCCCATAGGTGGGAGAGGATGGCTAAAGTGGGCTGGAATTGAGTATTTCCTTTCTCCCACATGGTAGGCTAAAGTGGGCTGGAGTTGGGCATTTTTCTTTCCCGAGGTCAGTGAGGCTCTGATATAACAAAACAAAATGAAACAACCCGGGCAGGTTAGGCTCTGATTAACTAGTTTCTCCTGAGGGCAGACTTTCTCAGGAAGAACCAAGCTTCAGCATATTAAAAAATGTTTACTTTTTCCCTTCTCTTTCTGGAAGCATGAGAGAATTTTTCTCCGGTATTTACTATGAAAACCTGATAGAGCTCCCAGAGGTAAAACACGCAAAATTGTGGGGACCTCCCTGTTATTGAGTTTCCCTGGAGTTTTTCAACTCTCAGACTTGTCTGCACCCAGACTGTAACAATTTGTCAATTACAGTTCAGGTTTTTCTACCCCAGCACTGGTTCTCTTGGTTCTCTTGGAGGTTTCCACTCCAGTGTGTTGTGATTCTCCATATCTACTGTCTCACCTGTTTATTGGACAGCAGTTTCCCCTGTGACTTCACTTCTCTTATGGATCTAAAAAGAGTTGATTTTTCAGGTTGTTCAGGGTCAGCTTTTTTGTTGTTAGGGCAGATTGGCAACTTCCAAGCTCCTTATGTGAGGAACTGGAAACTAGATTATGTTACTTTTTTACTGGGAGAATGAGTGACAGAACTTCATTAAGGGTTTAATTAAATTATCAGTCGGTATCAATCAATTAAATAACCAATGAAAGAAAATCTATTTTGGATACATCTCATCAGGATAAATGAAAGAACAACTGTGCACTCTTACATTTCTCTTTTGTGTGTGTGTATGTGTGTGTGTGTGTGTGTGCGCACGTGTGTGTGTGTTTTTGAGGTGGAGTTTCACTGTTGTTGCTCAGGCTGGAGTGCAATGGTGTCATCTCTGGGCACTGCAACCTCTGCCTCCTGGGTTCAAGCAATTCTCCTGCCTCAGCCTCCCAAGTAGCTGGAATTACAAGCATGTACCACCACACCCAGCTAATTTTGTATTTTTAGCAGTAACGAGGTTTTGTCATGTTGGTGAGGCTGGTCTCAAACTCCTGACCTCCATGATCCACCTTTCTTGGCCTCTCAAAGTCCTGAGATTACAGGCATGAGCCACCATGCCCAGCCAACATTTCTCTTGGTGTAGCTCAAAATTACTTCATTCTTGGCCTGGCCAATTCATTCTTGGTATGGTTGGTCCAGCAACTATTATCTGCATTAAAGGAGACTGGAGGTCAGGCTGAAATCTACAGTTTTGCAAATACCCACACATTTGAAGTGAAGCAAAATAAACATATTATAAGATCGGGATATTTGATCAGAGGTTTCATCTAGCAAGCAGACATAGCTTTAACAGTGATAGTTCTAGCTCTGAATGAATAATGCTTAGACCACCAGCTACAGTGTTCATCTGGACATGGAAAAAAATAAATCAGTTATTAATTTATATTTTTTAGACTTGGTATTGGTTTAGTTAATAACATTATGGAATATCTGAATTCTTCAATATATATTTGAATTTAACTATTCAGCTTTGAGTTTAGAGTTTAAATTTTTCAAGTGTCTATCTGCCGAATATTAGAAACTTGGGTTTGATAGTCTAATATTTAGATGTTAACTATGAATGACTCTTCTTCTGTAATAAATACTAAATATATTTTTTCTTTATTGCTGTTTGAATTATGAAAATAACACATGAATATATTCACATTTAAAAGATTAATCTATTTAGAAATATGTAAAATAAGGGTAGAAATCCTTTTTTAATGCTTCCACTTCTACTTTATCTTAAGGGTAATCAGTTTGTCAGTATTTTAGTGTATTTCCTTCTGGTTCTTTACCTCTGCATTGGCACAAATTTGTATATTTGCACAGACGTATATTTAAATTGATAAATTTATACTCAACATATTATTTTGCAAATCAGAGGATTGTTTTTTGTTTTTAACTAGCATTACTTCAAATATTTTCCCAAGTCATTTATAGGAATCTATAATATGAGAAAGGGAAAGAGAGAGAGAGAAAGGGAGTATGTGTGTGTGTGTGTATATGTGTGTATAAGCATATATATATACATATGTATATATGTGTGTATATATATATATATATATGTAAGACCCCATATATATACATATGGGATCTTGCTCTGTTGCCCAGGCTGGAGTGCAGTGGTGTGGTCTTAGCTTACTGAATACTTGACCTCTTGGATTTAAGCAATCCTCCCATCTTGGCTTCCTGAGTAGCTAGATCTACAGGTGTGTGCCACCACACCTAGTTAATTTTTCAATTTTTTTGTAGAGACAGGGTCTTGCTATGTTGCATAGACTAGTCTGGAACTCTTGGCCTCAAGGAGTCCTCCTGCCTTGGCCTCCCAAAGTGCTGGGATTACAGGCATGAGCTAACATATCCAGCTGATAATACAAGTAGGTTTTGAATATAATGTTTTCGGTGTCATAAATATAAAGAGGAAGACACTGTTCTGTTCCTGGAGGATTGGATTTCTGTCGAGGTGGAATAGAGGATTTGTTTTTTGATATCTAAATATATAGGAGTTTTAATGAAGTTGTGCTTTATTTTATTACATGAAAAAATATATAGGATCTTTATTGTTTGATGTCTAAATATATAGGAGTTTTAACGAAGTTGTGCTTTATTTTATTACATGATATCTAAATATATAGGAGTTTTAATGAAGTTGTATTTTATTTTATTACATGAAAAATATTTTTACTCCTTTGCATTTTCTAAACAAATATGATACAAAGCCTTTAGAAAAGTTTAAGATATAAATGAAATGTGATTCCATTTCAGAAGGTAGTTTTGATATTACATTATTTGTATTTTTTCTTTTTTTTCCATTTTGATTCAAGCAAATTGCAAAACAAATTATCTGTATTTCATTACATTTTACTTAGCAAATTTTAAGTGTATGAAAACCACATTTAAAGAACTCTCTTCTTATTAAAAAGTATTTTTCTATAATTAAAAAAATTAAAATTATAATAAGTTAAAATTATGATAATCTAAGAGTTTGTATCACTTCCATGCTACAGATAAAGAAATTGTGTCTCAAAGAGGTTTCACAAGATGGTCAAAACTACACAAAAAGTAAAAGGCAGAACCTGAAAGTAAGGGCTCTTATCTTAGAACTCTTAAGACAGTCTACACATTTGACTTTTTCATCTTTGAACTTGCTGTGAACATTTTTCTACATTTGATTTTTAAATATGAATATTGCATGCCTTATTTATATTTTAGCATTAGGCATTCTAAGTTTGCAACTTACAAAAATATATTAAAAGTGAAATTAAGCATTCTAAATATTCCAATTATGAAATGTATTATATTTCATAATATGAGATATTTTTCTGTAAAAGCATTTATTTATAATTTAAGATTAGAAGATTTAAGCTTGGGCAATATGATCCAAAATGCCTTGTTGTATTAGTTGAATCATGAAAAAAGTCCCAACAAAGTATTTGTTGGTTTTAGGTGATGAAACTGGTCTTTAATGCATTTATTTTTTTCTTTTTCAATTGGCGATTATACCCTTGATTATAAGAATATGTAGAAATTGAATGTAGTAGCTATTAGCAAGTTGCTGAGACGTGGTGCAGTTCCCTGACTCTCAGCAACTGAAACCATGGCTTCATGAATGGCTTCTCTTATTTCAGTTATAAATGTGCAGAACGGCATGCCTTCAGACTTTACTAGAACTTGCCAGAAGTGGAAAGTCATGACTATCAGCATGGTTATTAGTTAACATTTACTGAGTGCCAACAATGTTTTCGGTGTCATAAATATAGAGAGGAAGACACTGTTCTGTTCCTGGGGGATTGGGTTTCTGTCAAGGTGGGACACAGGATTTGGTCTTGAATATTCTTTTCTTGCTGGGAGGTGGGGATGGGGGCACAGTTACCTCAGGTCTCATTCGAATGGCACTCTCATCTCTTTATTAGTTGATGATATATGCAATAAAAAGAAAATGTATAATTACACATACACATGTGAAAAGCATATGTAAATTTTATTTTTTATTAGTAAAAAAATATAGGGGTAGCTTTAGGCAAGAAGTCACATCCTGCAAGATATCCAGGTGACTGTAGCTTCTATATCCTTGGGTATAACATATTCATACTGGTATTAATAGTATATAGAATGTGCTAAGAAAAATACATAGAGGGTTTTTTATTTGTAAATATATTCATATGAACCCAGCATGTAGAATAGAGGGGCCAAATGTTTTGTTTTTGACATCTAAGGAACAAAAGTAATCCAGCCTCTTGAAAGAATGGGGACTTTCCAAAAATATCTGAACTGAGTATTGGTATTCATGTAAGATAAATAAGTCTTCTTTTAGATCTTTATTGTTTGATGTCTAAATATATAGAAGTTTTATTTCATCAAAGGCTTTTAAGAGGCACACATTGATATTAGCTATTGATTATACCAAAATTCGATGGTGACAAAATGATATACCTTAACATTTGACATTAAAGTTACTTTCTGAAAGTGAAACTCAGGGGAAATCAACGAAGTAACTCATCACACCCTCTGATAAGTATAAGTGACTAAAGAGTTTAAGAAACACCGAAGATGGCCGATCACTAGCAGCTCAGGATTGCAGCTCCCAGTAAAAGCGCAAAGAGCCAGTGGATGCCACACTTACCAATAAATTTTCGCTGCCCACAGACCAGGACATTCCCAGTGGAGGAGCCCCACAGGTCGCCAGCGCGACCCTTTCGGCTGG
>CAUYQU010075015.1:0-23372 GCA_963574635.1 Cheracebus regulus
AATGCTTTTATAACATAGTTCCTAATATCCTGGGGAGAGAGGATGATTATACCTTGAATATTGCAGGAAGTGTACACCACCACTGTAATATTGTTTCTAATATCCAAAAACGGAGAGGATATTACTCCAAATATCTCAGGAGGTGCACAAACTTCCAGTAATATTGGTCCTAATATCTAGGGAATGAGAGATGATATTACTCACAATGTGGCTGTGGTTGTACCCCTGTCCTGTGACATTGTTCCTAATATCCAGGGAAGGAGACGATATTACTGCCCATATGGTAATCCTCTCAATATGGCAAGAGGTGTACACCACGCTCTGATATGGTAACTAATGTCCACAGAAAGAAAAATTATATTGAATTAAATATTGCAAGGCGTGGAACCTCCCTGTGATTTCAATTCTAAAGTCAAGGGGGGCGAGGATGACATTTTTGTCAATATTGCGGAGGTGTAACTACAACTAGTGTTATTGTGCCTAATATAAAAAAAAAAACCCAGAATATCATTATCATCTCCCTATGATATGGTTCCCTGTATCATATTACACCAAATTCTCAAAATAGCTGGTTCGTAGCAGCCAGTCGGGTCCTGGGTGCTGCTACTCGCCCTCTGGAGGGGTCTGTGACCACAGCCCCCTAGCCAGAGAATTCATAGCAGCCAGGGGGGTCCGGGGTGCTGCTGCTCGTCCTCTGGCAGGGGCTTTGGGCACAGCCTTCTAGTCAGAGGGTTTCTAGCAGCCAGGGGGTGCCGGGGTGCAGCTTCTCCCTCTCTGGCGGGGGCTGTGGGCTACGGGGCTGTGCATATGTACATAATTTGCACCTATATGTACACGTGTACATATTGTGCATATTATGTACACATGTACGGATTGTACATATCTACATAATGTGCACATATATGTACACGTGTACATATTGTACATCTGTACATAATGTGCACACAGATGTACATGTGTACATACAGTACATATGTACATGATGTATACATTATGTATGTTTACATATTGTAATATCACAATAAATGTATATGTACATGTGTACAATCTGTACATTTATTGTGATATGTCATATATTATTGCGATTATATATATCAGATATTACAATAAATGTAGATTGTACAGATGTACACATAAATGTACATAATGTACAGATTATGTACATTTATATGTACATATGTATTGTGTACACATATGTACATCACAGTAAATGTACATATGGTACATATTATATACATTTATTGTAATATTCCAATAAATGTACACACTATGAGTATATTCTGGGATATTATTTTTAGTATATTGGATAAAAATTACTACTAATATCAAAGTGGGTATACACCCATGTGTGTACATTTTGTGATATCCATCATATCCTAAGTAGATATTACTCTCATTGTGAAATCCAGTGTATGCTCTGTGATTGTTCCAATATCACAGGCGGTGTACAACGCTTCTGTGACATAGTTCCTAATATCCTGGGGAGAGAGGATGATTATACCCTGAATATTGCAGGAAGTGTATACCACCACTGTAATATTGTTTCTAATATCCAAAAACGGAGAGGATATTACTCCAAATATATTACGAAGCACACAAACCCCCAGTGATATTGTTCCTAATACCTAGGGGATTACAGATGATATTACTCACAATGTGACTGGGGCAGTACACCCGTCCTGTGATATTGTTCCTAATATCCAGGGAAGGAGAGGATGATGTTACTGCCCATATGGTAATACTCTCAATATGGCAAGAGGTGTACACCACGCTCTGATATGGTAACTAATGTCCACAAAAAAAATAATTATACGGAATTAAACATTGCAAGGGGTGAACCCCCCCTGTGCTTTCAATTCTAATGTCAAGGGGAGATTTTTGTCAATATCACAGAGGTGTAACTAGAACTAGTGTTATCGTGCCTAATATATATATAAAAAAAAGAGTAACATTATCTTCTCCCTATGATATGGTTCCCATTATCATATTACTCCAATTTTTCTGAATAGCCAATTCGTAGCAGCCAGTCGGGGCTAGGGTGCTGCTACTGGCCCTGTGGTGGGGGCTGTTGACACAGCCCCTTAGCCAGAGGGTTCGTAGTATCCAGGGGGGCCTGGGGAGATATTACTCGCCTTCTGACAGGGGCTGTCGGCACAGCCCCTTGGCCAGAGGGTTTGTAATATCCACAGGGGGCCGGAGGGATATTACTCACCTTCTGGCGGCGGCTTGCTCTGGGTGTATCCTTTAAAGAGATATGTTGCCTAATATCAATGTCGGGTGGGTATGGTTGCATATTTTAAAGAGATATTATTCCTAATATCTTAGTTGTTGTAGAGTATGTTTGAACATTTTTTGATCTTGTCATATTCAGCATGTCATTACTCGTAATATCAAAGTATGTGTAAAGTATTTGTGTACACCCTGTGATATTATTCGTAGTATCTTAGGGAGAGATACTACGAGTCACAGGTATGGCCACTCCTCTGTGATATGGTTCGTAATATTCAGGGGGAACCGGGGTGATGTTACTTGCCCTATGGCAGATGGTTGATGTTGGGGTACATTTTAAAGAGATATTACTCCAAATGTCATCGTCGGGTTGATATGGGTGTATATTTTAAAGAGATATTACTCCTAATGTCATAGCCGGTGTACAGTATGTTTGAACACTTTGTGATACTATTCATAATATATTAGGGAGATATATTACTTGTAATATCAAAGAGGGAGAAACAAGGTTGCTCCCGAGGCCCCTTCACCCGTGCACTCACCCCACTCTCCCACCTCGCATCTTCAGGGTGCACCCAGGCTCCTCAGGGAACTGCAGGTAAGCAGAGACCCGGCCCGAGGATTTCTCAGTCAAGCAAAGCAGATGAGTAAATGGATCATTGTGATTTTGTATTGATAATCTATAATAGGTACACAAAATGTGTCCATGAAGTGCCAGAGAGGAAGACAAACCCTGCCTGGAGAAGCGGGGAATGCTGAGCAGGGAGCTGACGTTTGAGTAAGTTTTGATGAATGCTCAGGGTAGAAAACAAGAATTCTAGGGTAAAGAAATCACGTTAAACATACAAGGACACGTGGGAGAACATGATTTTTGAGAAATCTGTGAGTGGGTGGGTATGACTAAAACCTAAAGGGTCCTGAATGTAGGTTAGGAGGAAACAGAAGACGGAGAGGAAAAATGAATTCTGATGGCAAGTGTCTCTGTAGGAAGGTCTATGGGGTCAGGTCTTCTGTTGCAAAGTGGAGACCCTGGACACTTTTCATAATCAGAGCTGTTTTGGAAAGACCGTCCTCAGAATACTCTGACACGCAATGTCTGTATCAAGGCCTTCTGTGCACATGCATTTCTTCCTAATTTGTAAACTCTTGCAAGTCAAGGCTGCACCTTAGTTTTCCTTTCCTGTAACTTTTCAATATATTTTTTATAGTTACATTAGGTTGGACTGAATTGAAACCACAAAATACTATGAAATGATGGAACATAATAGGTATATTTATATTAAATACATAATAAGACAAATAAAATATTACTTTACATACTCTATTATGGAAATTAAATAAGGATGTATTCATTCTAATATCTCATAGGTACATGCTTTTTAGAACATCATACTCAGGCATTCAAAAACAACCTGAATTTGAAGGTGTGTTCTTATGTGATAATTTTGTGTGTCAACTTAACTGGCCATGAGATGCTTGGATGGCTGTTAAAGCATGATTTCTGGGTGTGTATGAGGATGTTTCTGGAGGAGATGAGCATTTGAATCAGAGGACTGAGGGAAGATCATGGGCTGGCCTTGTCCAGTCCTTCGCAGGCCAGAAGAGAGCAAAAGGTGGAGTTAGATTGAATTCCCTCTGCCTGAAAATGGGCCTGGAACACCAGTTTTCTCTTGCCCTTGACTTTCCGGCTCTCGGGCCTTTGAAGGAGGCCATGGGCTTTCCTGGATCTTCACCTTGCAGATGCCAGGCTGTGGGACTTTACAGCTTTCACAATTACATGAACCAGTACCTCACAGTAAATTTCACTGGAGCTCCTTCTCCAGTCTTCAGACAGAAGCTTCTCTGTTAGGCACAAGAGCAAGCTGTCCGAGCCTTGCCGTTTGAGCTGGAAAGGGCCTTATGAGAGACAGTCTATGTTACAGAGTTCACATTCTAAGTTCAAGAACAGGCCATGTGTCTTCTTCCATTACCCTAACCTCCTTCAACCTCCAATCCAAGTCTGAGGTTGTGGGAGTCTGGGTGGGGTCACACTGGTGTTGGCGAGGGGTGTGAGGTCACTGCAGTCTCCTGAGGTAATCGACGACAGCCAGCCAGGGCCACAGCAGCTGCGGAGGAAGCACCTTTGCCTGAGGAGCCATGCTTTTCTTCATCTGGTTTCTAGGGATCTCCAAACTCTGCATCTTCCAAATGGGCTGTGTATCAGGCATTTTCCAATTTTCTTTGTCCAGTAATCTTCATTTCATCTGACTCCACAGCAGAAAATAGTCTGCAGAGATTGTCCTGTGAATCTCAATTCTTGGGTCAAACCTAACGTAAGATCCAATTTCTAATCAGTCTGGCAACTGACCACTTTCTCCCAAGACTAACCTGCCTCCTACATTCCTCTGTTTTGGCCAACTCTCTGCCACCAGGAACTTTGGTTATGTCTCCTGCAGAACCACAGAGCAAGAAAGAGCTGAAAGCTGGATCTGCAGCAGAAGACAACTGAAAGGCAGTGTGGTCACAGTGTTCTCTATATGGATGCCATGGGGTTGGGGCATGCATTTATACAGTGAGTCAGCTAATTTCGGAAAACTCTTCCATGGGAGAAGACAGTGCTGGAGAACCAGCAACAGGACTAACCACTACAACTTTTTATATGTCAATCATATCTCAAGAAAGTTGTCTTAAAAAGACTGAGACTTATGACAAAAATAGAGAAAGAAAGAAAAGAGAAAAGAACACACCCCTGAGGTGAATTCTGGGTACCAGCAGTGGCCGTGGTGGATGGGCTCAGACCACCCCTCAGCAGGAGGTGCTAGGGAAGACTCCATAGCTGCCCCGCCAGGTAAAGGCTATGGGAAGCTGGCCTTGATCCCAGAGTTCCCAGTGCCCTCAGAGTTTGTTTACACAGGACAGCCCTAACACAGCAGTTCATAAAAAGAGGGAGGTTCTTGAAGAGCACCCAGGTCCCTCCAGGCCACCCAGGCCCAGGAGTCAGTCTGGACCTCCATCTCCTGTTTGTTCCCCGCAGCCCCTCCAGGGCCTGCCTCCAACACAAGCTGCGTGTGACCTTTGATGTCGCAGGGCCTCCACGTCCTCAGCTGTGAAGTTGCCTCTTGTCTTTCTTTCCCTCGGTGCTGGACACTTTCAAATAATGTTGCAATCACAACTCAACTTGCAACTCTCCCATAGGGACACCTTTAGGGATACTGGTCGGTAGCTGCACCCCTCATCCTTCTTGCTGGGATGCTTCTTCTAGTCTTTTCTTGGGATCTGAATTTTACCCTTGATCTCTGTTTTTTGTTCACTAAATGGTTCACTGAAGTGCAGTCCTGGAGAGATTTTTCAGCTTTCACTTATTTCTCAGTTGCCTTTTAGAAGAAATATTTGGAAACGATCAAGAAAGCACAGTTGTCACAAATCAGCGACTTTTTAAATGGATTTTTTTCCTTTTAAATAGACTTTGTTAGAACAGTAGAAGTGGAGAGTTAAAATGAGTTAAATGAGTTCCTGTTACCTCCTCCCCTCACACAGCCTCCCCACCATCAACGTCCCCCACAAAGCATAGCATTTGTGACAATGATGCCCAGTAGACATCCTTGTCACCCAGAGCCCATTATTTACATTGGGGTTCACTTTGGGTGTTAATTCTATAGGTTTGAACAAGTATAATGATGTCTATCCATCATTACAGCATCATGCAGGGTGGTTTCACGGCCCTAAAAATCCTCTGTGTTCCACCTGTTCATCCCTCCCTCCCAGCTAACCCCTGACAACCACTGGTCCTTTTGCTGATTCCATAATTTGGTCTGTTCCAGAATCACACAAGTACATACCCTTTTCAGGTTGACTTCTTTCACTTAAGAACATGCATTTAAGCTTCCTCCTGTGCATATGCATGTGCACGTGTGCACACACACACGTGCACACAAGCACTCTTAGGACATCCACAAGAGGATGGGCACTCGTGCAGAGCAGCCTTGCCGCCCCCAGAGCAGATGGCCAGCCACATGTCAACACCAGAAAAGTTCTTATCCTTCTGAAATGGAGGATTCCCTGTTGTGGACTTAACAGAATATCGACATGTGAACACCACAGTTCACACGAATTCTCTCAAAAGTGTCTCTGCAGATAGAGGTCCACAATGCCACACTCATCTGTAGAACCCTGAGGTATTTGGACTGTATGATCAGCTCAACTGTGTCCTGCCAAAGTCCTATGTTGAAGCTGTGACCCCTAATGTGGCTGTCTTTGGAGACAGGGCCTTCAAACAGTTGATGAAGATTGGATGAGACCGAAGGGAACGTCCTGATCCAATGGGACTGGTGTCCTCAAGAGAAGGCGAAGGGATGTCAGGGAATTATGTGCAGAGGGACGACCATGTGAGGGCTCAGCAGGACATCAGGGATGTGAGTGCAGAGGGAAGACCATGTGAGGGCATGGGAGGACACCAGGGAATATAAGTACAGAGGGAGTACCACGTGAGGGCTCAGGAGGACATCAGGGATGTGAGTACAGAGGGAGGACAATGTGAGGGCTCGGGAGGACATCAGGGATGTGAGTGCAGAGGGAGGACCACGGGAGGGCTCGGGAGGACGTTAGGGATATGAGTACCAAGGGAGGACCACGGGAGGGCCTGGGAGGATGTCAGGGATGTGAGTGCAGAGGGAGGACCATGGGAGGGCCTGGAAGAAGATGTCTGCAAGCCAGGGAGAGGCCTCAGGAGGACCAGCCCTGCCACTCCTTGCTCTGGCACTGCCACCCTCCAGGACACTGGGAGAGCACATTCCTGTCGGTGAAGCTGCCCAGGCCGTGGTGCAACATTAGGGGTCTCTGGCTGACAGACTGCAGAGCAACGATGCCTATGGTAGCCTCCACGTAAACTCTCTAGAGGGAGTTTGTTTTCCGTACTCATTTTTCCTGCCTTATCTTTCAAGAGGCTTCCTTTACCTTCATTTCTGTGGGTTTGTTTCTAAATACAGAGAAGGAATGCAGACAAAGGAGTATCAAGCCATCGTTTTAAAGGATAAAAAGGGCACACTTTTATTCCTTCCTGAGCAACTCATACACCAAATATGTACAGAACACCTGTAAATGGTAGAGGATACAGACTTTTTTTTAAAGCACAAAACCTACTCTCTAAGAATGTACAACTGGGGAGGACTAACAAAGTTTTGGCCTCTAGAGCTGCTAAAAGTAGAGTTGTTATATCCTAAAACTAAAAATAAAACACATCAGTTATCAAACATGCTTGATGACCTTCATTTGCATATGGTCATGACAAGCCCCATGAGAGGTGTAAGAACGCTTGGCGGTTAACCGTGCCCAAGAGGAACTCATGATAGTGGTGTTCACAGCATGCCGCGTGCTGCTCATGTTGTGGTTCATAAGGCATTTTCTCACATGCTACCTCAACTCTTCTGTGGGGCAGTCACTGCCTTTCTATTTCTTAGGTGTGAAACCTGAAGGTCTCAAAGAGTCAAGCACTTGCCAAAGTCACACAGCATGCAAGGACAAATGAGAGGGAGATGTCCCCAACCTGGTGCAGGCTGGCAGATGTGGGCCTGTGAGTGCCACCTACCCTCAGGTCTGCCATAGGAGTCAGATGAGTGGGAGTCACATGAGAGGTCATCCTTTTGGGGCTGAGGATAGAGGCCACTCTCCTTTGGGGTAGTCCTGAAAGATGTCTCTGTACATGACAGACAGAGAGGAGAAGGAGCCTTCTCAGGGCAGAGAGGCAGACGCTGTCACCAGGAGCTGGCCATGAGGCTCACCAGAGCTGTGGCGGAGGCTGTGCAGATGGTGCTACAGGGCTGGAACCCGGTTTCATACAAACAACAGGGAGAAAACAGAATTCTGAGCTGGAGAGGTGCATGGCCAGATGAGCTGCACAGTTGGGTGGTGGGACAAAGGCCCTGGTGGTCAGAAAGCGCTGCGAGGGGACAGTGAAGAAATGTCCCAGGGCTGTTCATGCTGTGACCACAAAAAAGTGATGGTTAGGCCAGGCTCCCTCCTAGGGGGTCTCATAGCAGTTACGCAAGTGTCATCGTCAGTTAATTGAAGAGCTCTCAGGTGAAAAGACACAGAATAGTCCCCATGCCATTGGTGCCAGAGTGGGGTTTTATCTCAAAGAAGGCCAGTGCCCTATAGCTGCAAAGTGCTACTCCCTTCACCGCTGCTTCTGCATTTAAAAATCCTACCAGTATTAATGGAGCTCACAAATGCCTCATGCAGGGGAAAACACACTACAAGAATAGGGATAGCAATTTATAGGACCGATTGAACTCAAAGTCACTGAGACTACATCCTGCAGAGGCTGGCACACAATCCAAAAACTGGCCAAGTCAGGTGGCGAGGCAGCCAGCTAGCTCAGTGGATAGGGTGTAAGTGTAGGAAAAGGCAGGTCATGGGTTCCAATCTCAGGTTAGGGTTGACGTTCAGGTGAGGGTGTGTTTTTGTTTGCTAATTTGCATGTACATATGCTCATTCACATATTTGCAAATGAGGGTGGGATTTAGGATCAGGGCAAAGAGGAGGGGACTCTGGTGGTATTTTTTAATACTCATTTGCATATTCCACGGGGGACGGACCAGAGGGTGGGGAGAGATGATGATGTCACTACAAGTGGCTGCCAGGGAGAATGACGTCATTTGAGGTGGCATCAAGTTTGACATTACGCAAGAGAGGGTGGCGAGGGGTGATGACACCATCAGAAAGGGTGGCGCCAGGGGATGTCTCACTCCAGCCGAACATCAGGGGGCGGTAGAGAACAGTTGTGACAAGGTGGGAAAGTGGAGGAGGGGGGCAGGGGAAGCGGGGTAAAAAAACAAAAAGCCAGAAACCCAAAAGCCTCCAGGCCTGGCCTTTCCACGTGGTCCCCTATCCAAGTGCAAGCCAGTGCTGACCCTGCTTAGCTTTCAGGCTGGGGTGGGCCACCATGGGGAATTCCTAGCTGAGGAAGGGGCGCAGGAGGGCAAAAAAGGAGAGAGGTCAGAGAGTCAGAGGGCGGTTGGGAAGAGCTGACAAAAGAGAGGTAAGCAGGAAGCGAGCAGGAGGCCAAAAGCCTCCAGCCACCAGACTCCCCAGGCATTCCCTTTTCTAAGGCCCACCCATGCCCTTCCCTGCCTGGCCTCCATTCTGGGGCGCCCTCAGACTGCTATGCCTACCGGGGTCGGCTGGAACGTACCACCATGGAGAGGTCCTGTCCGTGTTGGGGGCACAGGTGGGTGGGAAATAGTGTCCAGAGAGTCTGGGGGCTGTTAAGAGGTGTTCCAGCAAATGCGGAAAAGTGAAAAAAGAGTGGGAAGCCAAAAGCCTCCATACCCTGTCTCCCCAGGAGGTCCCCCATTCAAGCCTCAGTCAAGCTCGAAGCCGCTTAGCTTTCTGGTCACGGCACCCTTGGGTTGCTATGGCCCACAAGTCCTTCCAAAACAAACCCCAGGAAGATGCTCCTGGCTGCTGCGACAACGCTGGCAGGTGGGGACCCGGAAGCTAAGCAGGGTCGGGCCTGGCTGGGGCTTAGATGGGAGACCACTAGGAATGATGGTGGGCTAGAGGCTTTTGCCTTTTAGCCTTCTTCAGGCTTTCCCCGGCTTGTTCCAAGGCTTCCCAACTGCCTCCTGACTCTGTATCCCGTTCCCTCTTGCCTATGCCCCTAGCAAGGCTTGGGACCTCCTTGAATGGGTTTATCTTGGCAGACCCCAGGTGCCATAGCAGGCCTGAAGCAACATAGCCCAGAAGCTAAACAGGGTTGGGCCTGGCTGGGGCTTGGATTGGGGACTGCCTGGTAAGACCGGGGGCTAAAGGCTTTTGCTTTTTTCGCTTTTTCAAGCTTTCCCCGTTTGTCCCAATGCTTCCCAATGGCCCCCTGACTCTCTGTCCCGTGTTTCCCCGTGGCCTATGCCTCCACTGCGGCGGCAACTTCCCTGCGTGGCTTTGCCTCGGCAGCCCCTGGGTGCCACAGCAGGCTTAAGGCGCCACAGCCTGGAAGGTAAGCAGAGTCGAGCCTGGCTGGGACTTGAAAAGGGGCCAGACTAGGGATACAAGGGACTGGTTACCATTCCCGCTCTTTTTGCTT
The DNA here is from genome assembly GCA_963574635.1 of Cheracebus regulus. Taxonomy (NCBI): domain Eukaryota; kingdom Metazoa; phylum Chordata; class Mammalia; order Primates; family Pitheciidae; genus Cheracebus; species Cheracebus regulus. The sequence continues at coordinate 10,289 of CAUYQU010075015.1, forward strand.
TCTCTCGCTGTCGCAACACTTTTCAACGACACCCTGACTCTCTCCTCACTTTCCTGACCGCCAGTGCTCCTGCCTCCGCCTGGGACATCCCTGTGGGGGTCTGTCTTGGCAGACCTTTGGTTTCATAGCAGTCTTGAGGGTACCCCTGTCTAGAAGCTAAGCAGGGTGGGATCTGGCTGGGGCTTGGATGGGGGAACTCCTGCAAAGTCCCCAGGCTGATGGCTTTTGGCTTTTCTCTCCCTTCCCACTTTCCCCCACTTGTCGCAACACTTTCCAACCACACCCTGACTCTCTGCATCCCCCTTTCCTGCACGCATGTGCCCCCTCCACAGCCCTGGACCTCCTGGTGGGGGTGCATCCCAGCAGTGCCCAGTAGCCATAGCAGTCTGAGGGCACCCCAGCCCGGAAGCAAAGCAGTGTCAGATTTGGGTAAAGCTTGCACTGAGGACCGCCTGGAAAGTCTGGTGGCTTGAGGTGTTTGGCTTCCTGCTCTTACCCTTTTCCCTTGTTTTTCAAAATGCTTCACTGGGGCCCCTGACTCTCTGGTTTTCCCTTTCTCATCTGGCTGCTGCTTCGCTGCGGTCCACGGCCTCTGGGCACCATAGCAGCCTAAGGGCGCCCTGGTTCAGAAGCTAAGCAGGGTCGGCCTGTCTGAGGTTTGCATGGGGTCTCCCTGGAAAGACAGCAACTGGAGGCTTTTGGCTTCCTGCTCCCTTTCCGCTGCTTGTTGCAACCCTATCCAAAAACCCCCTGATTCTCTGGCTCCCCTTGTCCTCTGGCTTGTGCCTCAACTACAGCCCAGGACTTTCTTGCTTTCTTGCTTCTTACAAGGCTTTCTGACACCTGACTCACTGGCTATTTCCCAACCGCCTGTGCCCCCGTCATGGCTGGAAACCTTCCAGTGTGGGTCAGTTCAGGCAACCCCAGGGTGCCCCAGCTCAGAAGCTAAGCAGGAAGACGCCTGGCTGAGAATAGGATGGAGACAGCCTGAGAAGAACAGGTGCTGGAGGCTTTTGGCTTCCCGCTTTCTTTTGGCTTTCTTCCCCTCGTCAAAATGCTTCCCAAGTGCCCTCTGACTCTTTGGCCCCCACATTCCCACCTGCCTGTACCTCCTCCCCAAAGGACCGGGACTTTCCTGTGCATGTCTGTCCTGGTAGCCCCTTGGCACCACAGCAGACTGAAAGTGCCCCAGCCCAGAAGCTAAGCAGAGTTGGGTCTGACTGGGGCTTGGATGGGAGACCACCAGGGGCTGGAGACTTTTGGCTTCCCAATCCTTGCCTGCTTTCTTCTGCTTGTCACAATGCTTTCAACAGGGCTTAGACTCTCAGGCCTTCCATTTCCCTCCCACCTGCACCACTCTATGACCTGGGATCTTTCCGTGAGGATCGGATGTGGTAGCTCCTGGGTGCCATAGCGGTCTGAGGACCACCCACCACTGAAGCTAAGCAAGTTCAGACCTGGTTGGGATTTGGATGGGAGACCACTTGGGGGAACCAGGGGCTGATAGCTTTTGGCTTTCCTCTCCCTTCATGCTTGTATCTGCTTGTCACAACACTTCCCAACTGCCTCCCGCCTCTCTGGTCACTGCAATCTGTGATCTCCCCGTGGGAATTCGTCCCAGCAGCCCACAGGCACCATAGCAGCCTGCGGGCACCCCAGCCCAGAAGCTCAGCAAGGTCTGGCCTGGCCAAAGCTTGGATGGGGGACCACCTTGGAAGACTGAGGGCTGGAAGCTTTTTAGTTCCTGCTCCCTTCCTGTTTTCCCCGTTGCTGCAATGCTTCCAAACCACCCCCGGATTCTCTGGCCCCCCTTTCCTACCCACCTGCGCCCACACTATGGCCCAGTACCTTCCCACGGCGGTCCACCCTGGCAGCCTCCCAGCGCCATAGCAGCCTGAAAGAGCCCCAGCCCAGAAGCTAAGCAGAGTCGTTGGTTCTAATTCTTGGATTGTGGACTGCATGGATAGACCTGGGGCTGTAGTATTTTGGCTTCTCATCCTTTTCCCGCTTTCCACTGCATGTTGTAATGCTTCCCATTCCCTTTTTTATTTTCTGGCTCTCCCTTTCCCACTCCCCTGCTCCCCCTACTCGGCTCAAAACCTCCCCATGAAAGTCAAACGTGGCAGCTTTCAGGTGCCACAGCAGCCTGAGGGGTGCCCCAGCACAGAAGCTAAGCCGAGCTGGACCTGGCTTGGGGTTGAATGGGGGATTGCCTGGGAAGACCAGGGGCTCAAGGTTTTTTACTTCCTGCTGTCCTTCTGCTTTTCCCCACTTATCAGAACGCTTCCCAACTGGTCCCTGATTCTCTAACTTCCCATTTGCCGCCTGCCTATGTACCCGCCATGGCCTGGGACTTCCCCGTGTGGGTCTGTCCTCGCAGCCACCAGGCACCATAGCATCCTGAGGGCACCCTAGCCTGGAAGCTAAGCAGGGTCAGGCCTGGCTGGGGATTGAATGGGAAAGCGCCTGGAAAGATCAGGGACTGAAAGCTTTTGGCTTCCTGCTTTCTTACCACATTCGACTGCTTGACGCAACGATTCCCAACCGACCCCTGTAACTCTAGCCCCCATTTTGATGCCCACCTGCTCACATCAGGTGCCAGAACTTCTTCATGGTGTTCCGTCCTGGCAGCCCTTCCTCCTTATAGCAGCCTGAAGGCACCCAAGCCCAGAGGCTAATCAGGGGTGGGCCTGGCTGGGTATTGTATAGGGGACCCATGGAAAGACTAAGGCCTGGAGGCTTTTGACTTCCTGCTCCCTTCCTACTTTCCCCTGTCATCTCAAAACCTTCCATCCACCACCTGACTCTGAATACCTTTTCCCACCCGCCTGTGCTCTTGCTGCTTCTGGGGATATTTCCACTGGAATTCTTCCTTCCCAACTGCGTCCTGACCCTCTGGCCCTTCATTTCCCTTAAGCCTGGGCTCCCACTGCAACCCGGTACCTCTCTGTGTAAGTTCTCCCTAGTAGCCCTCGGGTGACAGAGCAGCCTGAGGGTACCCCAGTCAGGAAGCTGAGCAGGGCCAGGCCTGGCTGGGGCTTGTATGGGAGACCCCGTGGGGAGACTGATTCTAGGCCTCTGGCTCCCTTCCCACCTTTCCCCGCTTGACACAATGCTACCAAACTTCTTACTCTCCGGCCCTACATTTGTCACCTGACAGTGCCCCACAATGGCCTGGCACCTACCCATGGGGTTCTAGAGTTACAGCAGCCCCCACACATCATAGCAGCCTAAGGGTGCCCCAGCTTGAAAGCTAAGCAGGGTCAGGTTTTGATGGGGCCTGCATGGGGGACCAATGTAAGAGACCAAGGGCTGGAGGCTTTTGGCTTCCCGATCTCACCGCTTGTTGCAACACTTTACAACAACCTCGACTCTCTGGACCCCTTTACTGCAGGTCTGTGCCCTGTCCGTGGTCCTGGGGTTTCCCATAAGGGTTCATCCTGGTAGACCCCAGGTGCCATAGATGCCTGAAGGTGCCCCAGCCCGGGAGCTAAGCAGGCTCAGACCTGGCTAAGGCTTAGATGAGGGACTGCCTGGAAGAACAGGGGGCTGAAAGCTTTTGGCATGTTGCTCTCTTTCTGCTTTTCCCCAATTGTGGCAATGCCTCCCAATCGTCCCGACTCACTGACTCTCCCTCTCCTGCCTGCCTGTGTTTTCAATGTGGCCCAGGACTTCAATGAAGGGGTCTATCTCTGAAGCCACCAAATGCCATTGCTGCCTGAGGGCACCCCAGCTCAGCTAAGCAGGGTTGGGACTGGCTGGGGCTTGGATTGTTAAAAGCCTGAGGAGATGAGGGCCTAGAGATGTTGGCTTCCCACTCTTTTCCAAGTTCTGCTTGTCACAAAGCTTCCCAACAGACCCCTGACTCTCTTGTCCCTTCTTTCTCATCCCTGTGCAACCACGCCGCAGCTCAGGACCTCCCCGTGGGGTCATTTTCAACAGGTACCGGGCACCATAGCAGCCTGAGGGCTCCCCAGCGCAGAAGCTAAGCAGGGTCAGGCCTTGCTGCGCCTTTTATGAAGGACCTCCTGGAGAGAATGGGGGCTGGAGGCTTTTGGCTTCTGGCCCTTTTTCCACTCTCCCGCTTGCCAAAATGCTTCCCAACCGTCCCCTTACATTCTGGCCTTCTGTTTCCTGCCTGGATGCGGCCCGCCACGGTTCTGGACCTCCTCTTGGGGCTCCGTCTAGGCAGCCCACAAACACCTTAGCAGTCTGAGAGTCAGGCGCTTGTGAGAACCGTATGACAATGGGGAAAGCGGGAAAAGAGCAGGAAGCCAAAAGCCTCCAGGCCTGGTCTTTCCGGAAACGCAGTTCCCCATCGAAGCACAGCCAGGCCGACCTGCTTAGCTTCCAGCCTGGGAAGCCCTGAGCCTGCTATGGTGACTGGGGGCTGTCAGAACGGACCCACAGAGGGAAGTCCTAGGCTGAGGCGGGGGCACAAGCGAGCAGGAAAGGGGGTATAAAAGAGTCAGAGGGCAGTTGGGAAGAGTTGCCAACAGCGGGGGAAGGTGGGAAGTGAGCAGGAGGCTAAAAGCCTCCAGCCACTGCATTCCCCAGGCGGTCCCTTATCTAAGCCCTAGCTACGCTCTAGCCTTCTCAGCTTCAGTGCTGAGGCGCCCTCAGACTGCTATGCTGACTCGGGCCAGCTGAAACAGACCCATACAGGGAGGTCCTTGTCCATGCTGGAGGTGCAGGTATAAGCGGGAAATGGGGTCCAGAGGGTGGCGGTGGTTAAGAAATGTTGCGACAAGTGGGGGAAAGTGGGAAAATAGCAGGAAGCCAAAAGCCTTTAGGCCCGGTCTCCCCAGGCAGTCCTCCATCCAAGGCTCAGTCAAGCCTGACACTGTAGCCTCCGGCCGGCCGAGGCGCCCTCAGACTGCTATGGCCCACGGAACCTTCCAGGAGAAACTCCCACAAAAAGATCCTGGGCTGCAGTGAGAACACTGGTGGGTGGGAGCCCAGAAGCTAAGCAGGGTCAAGACTGGCTGGGCTTGGAAAGGGACTCCCTGGAATGTCTGGGAGCTGGATGCTTTTGTCTTTTCGCTTTCTTCAAGCTTTCCCCCACCATCCCAATACTTCCCAATCGCCCCGACTCTCTCAGTCCTCTCCTTCGTGCTTTTCTATGCCCCCGCCACAGCCCGGGACTTCTCTGTGTGTGTTTCTCTTGGTAGCCCTCAGGCGCCATAGCAGCTCTAGGACACCACACCCGGAAGCTAAGCCGGGTCGGGCCTGGCTGGGGCTTGAAAAGGGGCCTGTGTGGGCATACAGGGGACTGGAGGGTTTTGGCTTTCCGCCTCTTTCCTGCTGTCAAAAGAGTTCTCAACAACATCCGGAGTCTGTCTCCACCTTCCCGCCTGCCTGCGCTCCTGCCATGGCCAGGGATCTCCCTGTGAAAGGTTTGTCTTCGCAGACCTTTGGCGCCACAGCAGCCTGAGGACGCCCCATCCAGAAGCTAAGCAAAGTGGGGCCTGGCTGGGGTACCATCTGGAGAGTCCCTGGCCTGGAGGCTTTTGGCTCTTTCCCTGCTTTCTCTGGCTGGTCACATGCTTTCCAACCACCCTGACTCTCTGGCACCTGCTTTCCCACACGTCTATGGTCCTGCCACAGCCACGGATCTCCTTGTGGGGTTCCGTCCTGGCAGCCCCCGGTGGCCATAGCTGCCTGAGGGTGCCCCAGCCCAGAAGCAAGACAGTGTTGGGTCTAGATAAAGCGGGGACTGTGGACCGCCAGGAAAGATCAGGGTGGAGGTTTGTGGCTTCCTGCTTCCTTACACTTTTCCCTTGCTTTTTGAAATGCTTCCCTGGCATCCCTGACTCTCTGGTTTTCCATTTCTCATCTAACTGCTCCTATCCTGCAATCCGGGGTCTCTACTTGCAAGTCCATTTCGGAAGGCAACGGTGGCCATAGCAGCCTGATAGCATCCCAGGCAGAAATTAAGCAGAATTAGGTCTGGATGGGGCTTGGATGAGAGATCGCCTGGGGAGACTGGGGACTCGAGGCTTTTCGCTTTCCCCTCCCTCCCGCTTCTCCCTCGCTTGTAGCAATGCTCTCCAACAGCCCCCTGACTCTCTGGCTCCCGCTTTTTTGCTCCCCCTTTTTTGTTCCCATCACTGCCAGGGACCTCTTTGTGTGGGTCTGCACTCACAGCTTCTGGGTGCCATAGCACCCTGAGGGTGCCCCAGCCCAGGATGGGGGACTGCCTGGATAAACCGAGGGCTGGCGGCTTTTGCCTTTTTGCCTTCTTCAAGAGTTCCCTCGCTTGTCCCAACCCTTCCCACATGCCCCCGACTCTCTGTCCCCACTTTCCCTCTTGTTTATACTCCCGCTGCCGAGGGCCGGGACTTCCCCGTGTGGGATTGTTTTCGCGGTCCCCAGGAGCTATAGCAGCCCTGGGTGACACAGCCCAGAAAAGCTAAGCAGGGTCAGGCCTAGCTGTGGCTTGGATGGGAGACTGCCTGGAAAGACCGGCGGCTGCAGGCTTTTGCTTTCATGCCTTCTTCAATCTTTCCCCTACTTGTCCCAGCTCTTCCCAACCACCCCAACTGTCTGCCGCCTCTTTCCTCTGGACAGCTGTTTCCTGCTTGCCTACGTCCCCTCCACGGCCCGGGTCTCCCTCTGTGGGTTTGCCTCAGCAGCCCCCAGGCGCCACAGCAGCCCTAGGCGCTGCAGCCTGGAAGCAAAGCAGGGCTGGGCCTGGCTGGAACTTGAAAGGAGGCCTGCCGGGGTGTCGGGGACTGGAGGCTGTTGGCTTTCCGCTTTCTTCCTGCTTTCCCCTGCTGCCTCCACTTTTCAACCACACCCTGACTCTGTCTCCCATTTCTTGCCCGCTTGCACTACTGCCACAGCCTGGAACCTCCCTGTGAAGGTCTGTCTTGGCAGACCTTTGGCACCACAGCAGCCTGAGGGCGCCCCAGTTTGGTAGATAAGCAGGGTGGGGCCTGACGGGGGCTTGGATAGGGGACTGTCTGGGGAGTTCCTGGGCTGTCGGCTTTTGGCTCCCTTACTGCTTTCCCCCACTTGTCATAATGCTTTTCAACCGCCCCCTGACTCTTTGGAACCCCTTTGTCCTGCATGCCTGTCACCCTGGACCTCCTGCTGGGGGTCTGACCCGGCAGCCCTAAGTCATCATAGCAGCCTGAGGAAGCAAAGCAATGTCGGGTTTGGATAAACTTAAAATAAAGACCACCTGGAAAGTCCAGAGGCTGGAGGTGTTTGGTTTTCTCCTCCCTTATCCTTTTTCCTTGCTTTTGGAATCGTTTCCCTGGCGCCCCTGACTTTCTGGTTTCCTCTTTTTTTTTTTTTAATTTTACTTTCAGTGTATACTATATCCAGCATTTCTCCCCATGTTATCTCTCCCCACCCTCCCCATCCCCTGCTGTCCCTCCCCTCCCCCCACCCCGCAACTGCCACCAGTGTGTGATATTCCTCTCCCTGAGTCCACGTGTTCTCATTGTTCAACACCCACCTATGAGTGACAACATGCGGTGTTTGGTTTGGGGAAAGCGGGGTTTTCCTTTGATTATCTGACTGCTCCTTTGCCGGGATCCAGGGCCTCCACTTGGAGTTCTGTTTTGGCAGCCAATGGTAGACATAGCAGCCTGACTGCGTCCCAGCTGGGAATTAAGCAGGATCAGGCCTGGCAGAGGCTTGGATGGGAGACCACGTGGGGAGGGCAGAGGATGAAGGCTTCTGGCTCTCCGCTCCATTTGCGCTTTTCCCCAGCTGTAGCAACGCTTCCTAACGGCCCCTGACTCTGGCTGATGCTTTTTTGCTTGCCCTTTTTTGTCCCTATGGCTGCCCGGGAACTACTTGTGTGGGGCCGCCACAGCAGCCCTTGGGGCCACAGCAGCCTGAGGGTGCCTGTTTTGAAAGTAAGCAGAGTCAGGCCTTTCTGGGGCTTGTATGAGGCCCGTCTGGGGAGACAGGGTGCTTGAAGCTTTTGTCTTCTCTTTCCACCGCTTACTGCAATGCTTTCCAACCGCCCCCTGATTCTCTGGCCCCACTTTTCTGCCAACTTGTGCCCCAACAGCAGCCCAGGACCTTCTTGTTGGGGTGTGCCTGGCAGCCCCTGGGTGTTATAGCAGCCTGAGGGTGCCTCTGGCTGGACAGTAAGCAGGGTCAGACCTGTCTGGGGCTTGGATGGTAGACCACCTGGGGAAACAGGGGGCTGCAAGCTTTTGGCTTCCAGGTCCCTTCCCACTTTTCACTGCTTGACACAATGCTTCCTAACTGCCCACTGACTTTCTGTCTCATACATTCTTGCCTGCCTGCACCCCAACCACAGCTTGGGGCCTTTTTATGGGGGTCTGCCCAGCAGCCCCCGGCACCCCTGCTCCAAAGCTAAGCAGGGTCAAGCCTGGCAGGTTTTTGAATGAAAGATCACTTGGGAAGGCCGGGCGCTGGAGGGTTTTGGCTTCCTGCTCCCTTCCTGCTTTGCCACTTGTCAATGCTTTCCAACCCCCGCTGAGTTTCTGGCCCCCATTTCTAGCCCACATGCATCCCCGCCATGGACAGGGACCTCCCCATGGATATCTGTCCCGGCAGCACCCTGGTGCCATAGCAGCCTGAGGGTGCCCCAGTCCGGAAGCTAAGCAGTGTTTGGCCTGGATGAGACATGGATGGCAAATAGCCTGGGGAGACTGGGAGCTGGAGGCTCATGGATTTCTGCTACCTTCTTGCTTTCCGCTGCTTCTCACAAGGCTTTCTAACTGATACCTGACTCTCTGGCTACATTTCCCACCACCCTGCCATGACCTGAAAATTTCTCGTGTGGGTCTGTTCCAGGAGCCCAAGGGCACCACTGCAACCTGAGGACTCCCAGGCCAAAAAGCTAAGGAGAGTTGTGCCTGGCTGGGGCTTGGATGGATGACTGCAAGAAGACCGGGGGCTGAAAACTTTTGGCTTCCACTTCTTTCCCACCTTTCCCTGCTGGTCATGCTTCCTAACCGTCCGCTGTTTGCCCCTCCCCTTTCCTGCCTGCCTTCACCCACGCTGCTGCGACCCAGGACCTTACCACGGATGTCTGTCCAGGCAGTCCTCTGGCACCCTAGTATCCTGAGGGCACCCAAGCCTGGACATTAAGCAGGGTCTGGCCTGGCTGGGGCTTAGATGGGGGTGGTCTGGGGAAACGGGCTGGAGGCTTTGGCTTCCAAATTCCTTCCCTTACTCCCCCACTTGTGGCAATGCTTCCAAAGCACCTTCTGGCACTCTGGCTTTCTATTTCAGGTTCCCACCTGGCTGCGCCCTCACCAAGGACAGGGACAGTGGGTGTTCATCCGGGCAGCACCCTGGCACCATAACAGCCTGAGGGCGCCCCAGTCCAGAAGATAAGCAGGCCCGGGCCTGACTGGGGCTTGGATGGGGGACCACCTGGGGAGACTGGGAGCTGGAGGCTTTTGGCATCCTCTTTCTTCTGCTTTGCCCCGCTTTTCCCAACGCTTTACAATGGCCCCCTGACTCACTGGCCCCCTTTCCGCTGGCTTGCGCTCCCACGGCAGCCTGGGATGTTCTTGTGGGGGTTCGCCTGGCAGCTGTCGGATGCCATAGTGCCCTGAGGGGGCCCCAGCATGGAAGCTAAGTAGGGTGGAGCCTGGCTGGGGCTTGGATGGAGGGCTGCCTGGGGCGACTTGGGGCTGGAGGCTTTTTCCTTCCCTCTCCCTTTTCACTTTCCCTCTCTTGTTGCAACACTTCCCAACCGCCCCCTGACTTTGACCCCCTCTTTCCTGTCAGCCTGCATGTCTGTCTCAGCCTGGGACCTTCCCGTAACAGTAGCAGCTTGAGGGTGCCCCAGTCGACGAACTAAGCAGGGTCGGGCCTGGCTGGAGCTTGGATGAGGACCCTCTGGGGGTACAGGGGGCTGGAGGCCATTGGCTTCTTGCTCCATTCCCACATTCACCCTATTGTCACAAGGCTTCCCAACAACACCTTGAATCTCTGGACAGCTGTTTTTTGCCTGCCTGAGCCCTTGTCTTGGCCTGGGACCTCCCTGAAGGGCTCTGTCTCTGAAGTAACCGTGCACCATCACAGCCTGAGCATCCCCAACCTGGAAGCTAAGCAGGATTGAGCCTGGCTGGGGGTGGGATGGGAGACCACCTGGGGAAACCAGAGGCTAGAGGCTTTTGGCTTCCCAATCCTTACCTGCTTTCTTCCACTTGTTGCAACGGTTTTAACCGGCCTTTGACTCTCAGGTCCCCCATTGCCTGCCCACCTCTGCCACTCCACAGCCCCCGACCTTTCCTTGGGGATCTCTTGTGGCAGCTCCCAGGTGGCATAGCAGCCTGAGGGCCACCCATTCCTAAAGCTCAACAGGTTTGGGTCTGGCTGAGGCTTGGATGAAAGACCACCTGAGGGAAAAGAAGGCTGGCAACTTTTGGCTTCCTTCTCTTTTCCTGTGTTCTTCTGCTTGTCACAGCGCTTCCCAACCTCCTCCTCACTCTCTGGTCCCCTTTTTCACTAGCCTGCGCTTATGCCACAATCTGTGACCTCCCTGTGGGGTTCGTGCCAGCAGCCCTTGGTGCCATAGCAGCCTCAAGGCACCCTAGCCCGGAAGCAAAGCAGGGATGGGCCTGGCCGAAGCTTGGATGGGGGACAGCCTTGAGAGACCAACGGTTGGAGGCTTTTGGGTTCCCGCTCCCTTCCTACTTTCCCCCGCTTGTCACCATGCTTCCAAACCACCCCGACTCGCTAGCTCTCCCTTTCCCCTATGCCTGTGCTTGCACCATGGACCGGTACCTCCCTGTGGTGGTCCATCCTGGCAGTCTTTGAGTGCCATAGCAGCTTGAATGTGCCCCTTCCTGGAAGCTAAGCACGATCAGTTCTGTCCAAGACTTGGATTGGGGACTGCATGGGGAGACCAGAGGCTGTAGTATTCTGGCTTTCTACTCTTCCTGCCATCTGCCGTATGTTGCAATGCTTTCCAAATGCCCTCTTATCTTTTGGCCATCCCTTTTCCACTCCCCTGCTCCCCTATTTCCACAGGGGCCTCCCGCGGAAGTCTGATGCAGCAGCTTTCAGACGCCATAGCAGCCTAAGGGTGCCTCAGCATGGAAGCTAACCTGGTTCAGGCCTGGCTTGGGGCTGAATGGGGGATTACCTGGGAAGACCGGGGGCTGGAGGTTTTTTACTTTCTGTTCCCCTCCCGCTTTCCCCCATAGCAAACAGGTCTCAGTGGGTCAAAAAATCTACATGAGGAAAGAAGGCTGAAATAATGTGGGACACCAGTGGGGGACTGTAGCAAACTGCAAGGTATTCAGTTCAAAGGTTTTTCAATACTGTGATGGGCAAACCAAACACAGAAACAGGAAGCCCAGTTCAGTCACCAGCAGCCAATGTGGGATATTTGACATACATGCTACAGGACAAACTGTGTGGGATGAATGATCTGGTCTCCACCAACCTGCTCTTCAAGTCCAGACACTCCTGTCCAAGTCCCTACACTCTACTGACATGACCCACATTTACAGTACTCTCCTGACACCTTTGCTTGTTTAGTATTTTTTTACTCCTTTTTTTTTTTAACCCAACAAATATTTTTTTTCATTTTTTCTCCTTTTCTTGAGACGGAGTCCACCTTTTGTCATACAGGCTTTGAAGTACAGGGGGGTGATTATGACTCATTGCAGCTTCCATCGTTTGAGCTCAAGTGATCTTCCCACCTCAGTCTCCCAAGTAGTTGTGATTACAGGCATGTACCACCATACCCGGCTAAGTTTATTATTATTATTATTATCATTTTTGAGACAGAGTCTCATTCTATCACCGAGGCTGGAGTGCAGTAGTGCAATGTCGGCTCACTGCAACCTCTGCCTGCTGGGTTCAAGCGATTCTCCTGCCTCCCAAACAGCTGGGATTACAGGTGTGCACCATCAAGCCCAGGTAATTTTTGTATTTTTAGTAGAGACAGGGTTTCACCATGTTGTCCAGGATGGTACCAATCTCTTGACCTCATGCTCTGCCCACCTTGGCCTTCCAAAATTCTGGGATTACAGGTGTAAGCCACCATGCCCGGCCAACCTTTTTTCTTTATAAACTACCCAGCCTCATGTGTTTTCTGATAGCAATGCAAAATGGACTAATATAGGAATTGTACACCAACGCTTACCAGACTGTGATGAGCACAATGGTAGAAGTACAGAGTGGGGCTGAACGCTCCCAAGGGGCTTCCTGTGCATCACAGAGAGTGGGGTGAGATGTCTCAGCTAAGGCTAAAGATGAACAAAGATGAGAATGAAAGAGTGATGATGAGGGTAGGGGAGTGTTTCCTGAAGAAGGACCAGTAAAGTCCCCCAAGAAAACTGACATTTCATGTGACTGGAGGGTAGGGATGTGGGGAGGGTAGTACAGAATAAAACTGGGAAGGTAAGCCGAGGCCAGCTCCTACCAGGCCCCATGGCCAAAGTAGTTTGGACTTTATCTTAAAGGCAATAAGCAGTCACCAACAGCTTTTAGTCAAGGACCATTTTGACCCAAATTTGCCTTTTAGAAAAATTTCTCTGGCTTCATTGAACAGGCTGAAGTGAGCACGCCTAGAAGTCAGGAAGACAATTGGAGGTCCTCATAATAAATCAGTGTAAAAGGAAATAGGGCCAGGAGGTGGCTCCTGCCTGTAATCTCAAAACTTTATAAGTCCAAGGTGGGCAGATAGTTTGAACCCAGAAGTTTGAGACCAGCCTGAGCAATGTGGTGAAACCACATCTCTCCAAAAACACAAAATATTATTTGGGTGTGGTGGCTCATACTTGTGGTCCCAGCTGCCCCAGAGGCTGAGACGGGAGGAGAGCTTGAGCCTGGAAGGTTGAGACTATAGTGAGCCAAGATCACACCACTGCGCTCCAGCCTGGGCAACAGAGGGGGATTGTCTCAAAAAAAAAAAAAGAAAAGAAAAAAAAGAAAAATCCCATTCTTACCTATTAGTATCCTAATGTTCTCAGGAGAACCCTTGGTGGCACAGGGAATCCAACTGTCATTATAATTCGGCAACCCACATATTTAAGTTTGTGTTTGATTTTCAATAGTATCAGCCCTGTAGACACAAGAAATAAGGAGTTGTGTTTGGGCTACCATGGAAGCTCTCTGGATCCTAGAT
>CAUYQU010075017.1:0-31116 GCA_963574635.1 Cheracebus regulus
CATCACCACCAGGCCTGCTTTACAAGAGCTTCTGAAAGAAGCACTACACATGGACGGGAACAACCAGTATCAGCCATTCCAAAAACATACCAAAAGGTAAAGAGCATCACCATAATGAAGAATCTACATCAACGAATGGGCAAAACAGCCAGGTAGCATTACCAGAAGCTGCAATTTTCATCTCTGATAAAACAGACTTTAAAACAACAAAGACCATAAGAAACAAAGAGCGACATTACATGGTGGTGAAAGGGTCAATGCAACAAGAAGAGCTAATGATCCTAAATATATACGCACCCATAACAGGAGCAACCAGATACATAAGGCAAGTTCTTAATGACTTACAAAGAGACTTAGACTCCCACACAATAATAGTGGGAGACTTTAACATTACACTGTCAATATTAGACCGATCAAAGAGATAGAAAATTAACAAGGATATCCAGGACTTGAACTCAGACCTGGAACAAGTAAACTTAACAAATATTTACAGCGCTCTCCTCCCCAAATCCACAAAAACATACATTTTTCTCAGTATCACATTACACCTATTTTAAAAGTGACCACATAATTGGAAGTAAATCACTCCCCAGCAATTGCATAGCATTTCACAGGTTTAAATAAAATATTGGTTGACTGCTTGTTATTTTCATCCCTTATTCCTTCCTATCTCCATTGTTAATTATTGGCATAAAAGAGGTTTTTAATATCCATTTTTAGACTGCATTCTAGTCTGAGCAATAGAACAAGAATCCCGTTCTCTCTCCCTCTTTCTCTTCCTCTTTCTCTCATTCTTTTTTTTCCTTTCGCTCTTTCTTCTTTTCTTTTTCTTTCTTTCAAAAAAAAATGTTGCAATATGTTTACTCATAAAAATCAGCCCAAGCCAAGCATGGTGGCTCACGCCTATAATCCCAGTACATTGGAAGGCCGAGGTGGGGGGATCACAAAGTCAAGAGATCCAGACCATCCTGGCCAACATGGTGAAACCCTGACTCTACTAAAAATACAAAAATTAGCCGGGCATGGTGGCACACGCCTGTAGTCCCAGATACTCGGTAGGGCTAAGGCAAGATAATCACTTAAACCTGGGAGGCAGAGGTTGCAGTGAGCCAAGATTGTGCCACTGCACTCCAGCCTGGCGACAGAGCAAGACTCTGTCTCAAAAACAAAACAAACAAACAAAATCAGCCCAGCCAGGCGCACTGGCTCATACCTGTAATAAGGCGGGCATATCACCTGAGGTCAGGAGTTTGAGAACAGCCTGACCAACATGGAGGAACCCCATCTTTACTAAAAATACAAAATTGGCCAGGCATGGCGGCACATACCTGTAATCCCAGCTACTTGGGAGGTGAGGCAGGAGAATCACTTGAACCTGGGAGGTGGAGATTGTGGTGAGCCGAGATCACACCATTACACTCTCGCCTGGGCAACAAGATGGAGACTCCATCTCAAAAAAAAAATCAGCCCATAAGTGGACCTGCGCAATTCATAGCCATGTTGTTCGCTTGTCAACTGTATTACAAAGGCATAAGTGCCAGGAGAAGTTATATTCTTCTCTCCTCCAGTTTCCAATCTCTACAAAGAGAATCATAGCCAAGCCCTCATTTTAGTATAGGGCCAAGAGCTCCACATTTGGAAATGTGTATCCTAGACTTCTGATCCATAGAGCATGAACTCACTCAACATACAACAGATTTTAAGCACTCTTATTCTTAATCCTTTAGAAAAACACCAAATCCTATTGCTCTCTAAAAAGAGATATTTAACATTAAAAGAAACTTCAGAAGATCAGGGTAGCTATCTCCTCCTTCAAGCAAGAATGTATCTAAAAATACAGATATTCATATTATGACCTCCTGAAAATGCCTAGAAGCAGTAAGCACAACTAACACCAGTATCTTGGTCTCTAACAGCAATCCCCAGTAAAAAAACAAAAAACAAAAAACAAAAAACTAGGCTCCTAGGACAAATGGCTGATTCCAGGACTGAGGCAGAATAAATACACAGTAAGATCTTATTGCTTGGCCAGAAAGTAAAGAATTGCCTAGGGGAAAAAAACTGGAGGCATTTCATAAGGAGAAAGGAGAAGGAGACAGGAACAAGCTTAAAGGAAATCCCCATGGCAAAATCTGAGACAACCGGGCCACAATAATAATTGAGATAATAATGACTGCTCACAGACCACTGAAAAAATAAGAATTCATAAATTCATACAGAGAATATGAGACAATGCCTGGTCCCAACTGTTAAATATGGCGGAAGTGCTAAAGTGGGGGAAAAAATTACCAATTTCCAACCATCAAAGTACAGAATGGTTCAGGCAAGAACCACCAATGGATTCTAAATCTAGGAGGAAACACTGATGAGGAGTGGGATATCTGCATGGTCTCAAAGTATCTCCCCACAGACTGCTTATCGGTTGTGAGGGGAAAAAAATAGTTGACTATACAGTGGAAAAATCAGACAATGCATTAACTGGGTGATCAAAATTAACATCACCAATGAAAGGTAGACAGAAAACATGGGGTGTGAGGAAGTGAGATGACAGGGTGAGGTACAGGACAGCAGATCACAGAATGTTTGACCATAAGGTCAGCATATTTTCTGGGAGGGGTCCTAAAGGAAGGCCTACATCCTGGCTCAGGTTGAGGGTGAGTCAAAGTTCACAGGGCTGGAAAAAGGAGAGAGAAACTTAAACAAGCTTTGGCGAACAAGCATTTTATTCCGACTGACAATTCAGAACAGGCAGTTCAGCCCACTGCTTATGAGGCAGAGAAAGGGAATTTGGAGGATCTGTTTCTGACCTTGTCATAGGTAAACAGAAAGGAGTGGGGATTCACCTGTGAATCTTACCTAAGTAACATGGGGAAAAGGTGGGTCCCTGCAGTAAGCCCCTTCCCAAAACACAGAACGGTGAAGAGACGTTGTAACCTTCAGGCAAAATTCAACATTATCAATGTCAAGTATAGAGAATATCTAATGTATACTAAAACAGGGAAAGTAGGAGTTCTAAAGAGTTCATGGTGGTTAGAACACATTTTCTAATAGCTTTACAACTGTGATTGCTTTCCTACAAATGTGGTTTAATTTCTAAACATTTCTACAGTAGTAGGCTGCCAAATTATAAATAGTGGTTTTTATGTCTGACTTGTACTAATCACAGTTAAAGAATGTATTTTTAAAGACAAAGATACCTGAGCGAAAAAAATCATGTTTATAAAACAAGAAAAAAACAGACCACACATGGCTTTTATTTATAACCAAGGGATTAAGGACTCTCAGGACTAGAAACTAGTTCCATGTGTAACAGAGTTTGTTTGTATGACAATATTGCAACACTTTTGCTTTATAGTAGATAACAAATACTACGTGACATACTGAAAGTATAAATTATTAGTGACATAAAAATAAAATTATTTTTACTCAAACAAGATGCTTAAAACACCAATACTAGAGGATTTATTTATTTATTTATTTTTCCTCAGATGGAATCTCACTCTGTCACCCAGGCTGGAGTGCAGTGGTGCCATCTCAGCTCACTGCAACCTCAGCCTCCCAGGTTCAAGCAGTTCTACTGCCTCAGCCTCCCAAGTAGCTGGGATTACAGGTGCCTGACATGACATCTGGCTTAATTTTTGTATCTTTAGTAAAGATGGGGTTTCATCATGTTGGCCACACTGATCTCGATCTTCTGTCCTCAAGTGATCTGCCCGCCTCAACCTCCCAAAATGCTGGGATTATAGGCATGAGCCACCACCTCCAGCAGAGAATTTCTTTTGTAAAAAAGAGTAAGGTTTGGTCACCAAGCCCAGGACCTGCAGAAAGCAACATTCTCAACCAGGCAGGCATGAAGCCTTAATGCCCTAAGGTATCCTCTACATGGAACGAATAACTTTTTTCATGCATTGAGAATGCACTATGATGTGCCATCGTTAGAAAAACTGAGAAATAGTCATGGCAATCATTTTCTATGTTCTGTGGTTCAGATGAAGAGCTCAGCTAAGAAATGCTGGTAGCAAAAAATGAAATCTCATAAGTAATTGAAGGTTTGGTCTTAAGGGGAGGAGTTTATCAAATTTAACTTTGGAGACCCGCAATTAGTCTAAGCAGTTAAATCTCCAACTGGTGTCAGGAACAGTCTAACATTAAAACCACCTTAAAGGTTAGAATTGCACAGAACTATTTTCATAGAGAACAGCTTTAGTTTAGCCCACACTACTAAGCGACAAATGTTTATGAGTAAATCAATACAAAGC
This sequence comes from Cheracebus regulus, assembly GCA_963574635.1. Taxonomy (NCBI): domain Eukaryota; kingdom Metazoa; phylum Chordata; class Mammalia; order Primates; family Pitheciidae; genus Cheracebus; species Cheracebus regulus. The sequence goes on from CAUYQU010075017.1 coordinate 4,260, forward strand.
TTAGTGGTCAAGAGAAGATAATATAAGGGACAGGGCAATGGAAAAAAATTCAACAGACACGGATTCAAGTCTTCCATTCCTGGTTCTTCCATTTACTAATGACATGGGCTTTGAAGACTTAAAAACAGGAAGATTTACCCAATATAAACTCCAAATTATTTATCTGTAAGAGGAGTTACACTTTGCGGGTCACAAGTACTCTAACATTCTCAAACTCTGTGATAGGTAGGAAAGGACAATGTATTTCAAGAGCTTTAACAGACGATTTCAAATCATCTAATCTCCATAAATCACTAAGATGTCCCAGAAATTCCAGGAGTTTTATATCCAAAGACGTCTTCAAGACTGTGCACTCAGTACTGCTTCATCACATGATTTAGTATTTATTAACCAAAAATGGTTATCCATCAACAAATGCTTACCAATAAGTGCTTCGGACTCTTGGCATTTCTTTATCTAATATTCTCAGTTTTAACTACTTATGAATGATCTCAAAACAGCCCCAGAATGTAACAATTTGTAATTCTGCAGATAAGGCATACTAAGGCTGCACAAGTGAATCACTTGATATCAAATCCAGCCTCCCTCAAGTAAACTACTCAGCATCTTTGTTCTCATCTATGTGACAGCTTGTGAAGTAATGGCTGATTCCTCCCTCAATTTTTAAAATTGAGCTGAAAGAAAGCCAGGCGCCAGTGAGAGAATAAATGAAAATAGAGATGATTAAGAAACTGATGTTCTTGGCCAAAAAAATGGTTTTTAGGTAAATGAAACTAATCAAACTTAAATGTTATAGTGGTATTGAGGACCCATGAAGCCCCAAGACACACCTCTTGTGAATGTCCAAGAACTGGAGCCAAGTGCTCATGCAGCTTAGGTGCCCAAGCCTAGCAGAGCATTGGATTAATCTTTTAAAAAACACACATTCCTGGGTGCCATGTCATACCTCAAAACCTACTGAATCCAAATCCCCATCTGGGCAGAAATTCTGACACCATCAATTCAACTGAAGTTTGGGAACCCCCAACTATTACAAAACTGAGGGTGCTTAGCAAGGTAACAGCTCCAATAAAGTTCATCAATACCTTAAAATTGCCACTATTTCTTTTACTCTTTAAAAAGAATTATCCATTCCCTTTTTCAAAGCAAAATCTTTTGGTAAATATTGTAGTAGCATTTGAACAGAAGGCTCCTCTTTACTCTTTTCATTATGATGGAATCTTTCATTCTTGAGATTTTACGCTTCCTACATTAAATTTTTGCCCTTGTTCACCCCTCAGAGCTGATGCCTATTCTAAATTCCATCCAGCTACTTAAATAAACACTCTAACACTTTTGTAGGTAGTGAACAGATTTAAACTACAAATGTTAATGGCACACAAGAAGAGAAAAAGTAAAATAAGGTTAACATACAGTTAATAAGCAAGAAACTCACAAAACAGGCCTCTAGTTATAAATTCAATATGCTATCTACACAAAATATTTAAGTGATGATTATATTAAGTGAGCATGATCTGTTTAATTTCTTAGAAGTTTCATATGATCATGTCTTCAAAATTAAATATATTCATCATACCATAATTTGGTTGGTCTGGCTGTGCAGTTTGAGCAACTAGATCTTTGTTATGACGCAGAAACAGTATTGTGTTTCTCAGAGTAAGTGCATGATCAAAGTATCTCTGTGCTTCTCCTTCACCAGTGCTCTGAACCTAAACCAAGAGAAAATAGATTTTGCAACAAAAATACCACTTTCGTGCCATTCACCCTAATAATCATATAATAGAGATATTAAGGCATTACTCCAAAGTAGTAAATCAAAAATTTGCCCAGGCAATACTGAAACAAGTTATTAAACTCAGTCTTGGTTGAGTTCCCAATTTTACTACATCTATGAAGATGACAGAAGTTACTTCAACTACGACTAACAACTTTAGCAACTGAGTAATGCTAAGGTATAGCAGTATATGTTACGTGTCCCATATATGATTCAAATCAAGTGCTTAAACAACTGTAAAACCCATATTCCGCTCCATCTACAAAAGTACTCCAATCCAAGGTCACCAGTTTTACCTATAATTCCCATCATTTTGCTCACAATTCTGTATTACCAGTTACAAGGGGCATTGGAGCCTGTGATTCAACATAGCTGTTCACCATTGCTGAACACACAGCTTAAATTCACTCATCAAAGACTTACTAAGAGCCTCCTATGGATTATGACCTCCCTAGGAGATAAGGATAGAGTAATGAACAAAACCCCTGCCTTCACTGGCCTTATAGTTTAACGCATGCTCTTCTGAGTAAGTCACCTGTTTAATATGTAGAGACACATATATCCCAGAAACAACACAGAAAACGGAATGATAGGTCCACCAGGGGAAAATAAATTAGATTTGCATAAATTTAAAAAAAATCAATCTTAATCAAGATCAAACTACTTAAAAAATAGATTTTGCACCAGTGAAGTGTAACAAAAAAAGAAAAAAAAATAGCTAAGAATTCATTTTAAAAACTAAGCCTCAGACTGAAAGGCTTTCCAAAGAATGACTTTGTGATGAAAAAGAACATAGATTTATGAGTGAGTAAAAGTGAAGATGTGATCTTGCAATTTGCTACATTTGATAAAAGACTAGTTGAGGTGAAAAAAAGATAAAAATCAGGAAACCAGAAGTTGAAATGTGCAGTAACATTAGTAAAAAATATATTAGTAAAAGATAATATACAGTAAGAAATGGGGTTAATGTATAAAACAGTATGAAGAAATAAATGGCAGGATAAAGGTCAAAGAGACCAATTAATAGCAAAGGCTTATCTCATACATGTTTCTGCACTAAGAGCAAAAATCCTACAGAGGTGGAGCAGTGAAAAATGTTACAGTCTTTTTTTTTTTAAGATATAAAGGAGTTATAGATTCATCACAAATTCTCTACACAGCACATTTAATATACAGAGTTCATCACTAAAGCACAAAAGGCACCAAAATTATTAGTCAAGGAACAGATTAGGCACACACACTATTTGAATACAAAGAGGACAGAATAAAATATCCAAAGAATAAAAAATACCAATAAAGGGCAATCAGATTTATTTAGAGCTAAGGAAAACTAGGGCTATACTCACGGGGAAAAAGGTGGTTAAGAGCAAATATGGCTGAAGTCTTCAAGATGCTAAAAGGGATAGTGAGAGCGGACATAAATATGATACCCAGGGACATTGTTCCAGATTCAAGGTAAATGGAACAGAAACTTCAAATCAAACTGCTTAAGAGGTGATCTTAGAGAGTCATACCAGAAAAAAATTGAAAGCCTATTTTAGAAAAAAATCAACTTAAAAAATTACAGACTAAAATTTCTGTACCCCATTTCTTCATTATATCAAATTATGTTAAGAGTTAGATGAGGTAGACGTATCACTTTAAAAATCACGAAATCAATTCACCCACTCAATATGTTTAAGTCTAAATAACTGTCAGAGTATTGAGTTGGGGAATGAGGTAGGAACGAGCAAGAATACACCAAAAGCCCATCCAAATCAATAGACTGTATAACTGACATTTTGTCAGACAAGAAAAGGTTCCAAATGCCCTAATACCCCCTAACATGCAATCTAGATTTACCTTTTCTAGTTCTATCAGAAAGCTGTCCAGAGACTCATCTGAGAGTTTGCCTACTTCAAACATTGTGACTGCATGACTTTTCAAGTTCTGAAAAAAAGAAACAAAATATTAAAGTTCTACTTCTCCCATTTTAGGCTAAGCATAATATCTAATATTTATATTATACTTTCAAATATATTTAAACTTAAGGATGTCGGGGGTGAGGGGCTAATTCTTCCAATTACAAAAGGACCCTCCCTGAAAGTTATCATACTCCTATAAGTCAGTTGTGCTTCAAGAATAATTGTAGTACTTTTAAAAAGATATAAAAGCATTAAATTATTTTATATCTAATTTTTACTTTAAACGCCTTCATATTTAAACAAGAAATGGACTTACTGGTGAAAGATTTCCCATCATTAAGAAGGCAGTAAGAGTAGAGTCAAACAGGAACGCAATGCGCTTTGTGTGTCCTGTAGACAGACTCAGGCTACTCACGCTGGCTGTGTCAGCTGAAAAACACCGTAATTTAAAATCAAGTAAAGGGAAATTATTCTTTGCTTACCATTTGGAGTGAGAAAGTATTTCATTTCAGCTTTATTTGATAACCAGAAAGTACATAATTATAAAAAGGCACTATTATAAGAGGTTCCAGCCATACTTATTTCGAAGCACAAAGAATATTAAAAAGCATGAAACCCTAGGCCTTGTCCACTATGCTGTATTTCCCTCTGGGCTTAGTCTCACTATTCTCTCAGACTGAAATGGCTTTCCTTCCCTGACCAGCTGGCAGGCTCTTCTTCATTCGTAGCTCAGATAACAACTTCTCTGTGAAAGCTTCCCAAAACTCTCTAGGCAATTAAAGGTCTCTTCCTCTTTGCACCCTACAAGCATCATAATTGGCACCCATGTTGTTGGAAATTTTTTGGTCACACTTCCTTCTCTCTCCTTAAGACTTAATTCTTAGAAGGGAGACACCATATTCTTATCAATTGTATACACCTAGGACTTAGCACAATACCCAAAACACAGTGAAACACTCAAAGACTGCATATTGAATAAGTAAAATCAAACAAAACTAGAAGATAACTGTTAAGAGTGTATGTTTGGACATGTGCCATGCCTACCAACAGACTCTACATTAAACTGAGTTACTGCTGACCTGGATCTTCTTGACTATTTGTATCAGTGTCAGTTGCCGATGAAGCTTCTTGTACAGGACTCCTACTTTCCCCTCCATCCCATGACAAGAGCATCTTCTGTGGATCTAAGGTACTCCTATTAATGAAGAATGCATTTGCTTTTTAAAAATCATATAAATGACCTTACATTAAAATATATACTGAAGTCAAGACTTAAATTATGAACAATCCGTCTAAATCCAGTCTTATATTCAAGCCCAAAATTAAGACGTAGCCCCAAAATGCTCTGCCTACATACAACAAAGGTTCTTAACTAAGACCCATGGATAGGCTTTGGGAAATTCAAGATCCCTTCAAGATTTTATGTAAAATATTTTATTTGCTTTTTTTCTGGGAAAAGGCTTCTTAGTTTTCATCAGATTCCAAAAAAGATCCATAACACACACAAGATTAAAAATCACTAATACATAGGGCTCACCTCAACTGACAGGTTGAATAAATAAAATTTCTGAGCCAGGTGCAGTGGCTCACACCTACAATCCCAACACTCTGGGAGGCCAAGGCAGGCAGATCAGTTGAGGCCAGGAGTTTGAGACCAGCCTGGCCAACATGGTGAAACCCCATCTCTACCAGAAATGCAAAAATTAGCTGGGCATGGTGGTACACTCCTACAGTACCAGCTACTCAGGAGGCTGAGGCAATGAAAATCGCTTGAAACTGGGAGATGGAAGTTGCAATGAGCCAAGATCACACTGCTGCACTCCAGCCTGGGCAATAGAGTGAGACTTTGTCTCAATCAATCAATAAATTCCTGTGTATAAAATTAAATGTCTTTTCAAAAGGAAACTCTAATATCTCATACTAAATAAATAAGTTACTTTAATCTGTTTATGGATGGAACATTCTTCCACGATGAATGAAGTTGATCCAAATTTATTACTTGTCCCTTCTTATGGGCAAAGCCCAACCGGCAATACATTGAAACAGCATTCTGAAAGGAATATACAGGAAACTAATTAGCATTTAAAATGAGCTAGACATCAGAATATTTGTAGAGAAAAAAATAGTGTAATAGATTAATAGATTAATTCTCAAACATTTTCATCCCATAACTAGAAACTATTTTCAGTAGACCTGCTCCTCCCTTAAGGTCTTCATAAATGTATAGGAGGGAAAGTTTCCAACTCTCTGGCCTTGCCCTCCCTACATCTACCCCCAATGAAGCAGGAGTTGCTGCTTTAATGGACCTCACTACAAGATACTGTCTAGGCTGCTTCTTGCTGCACAAAGAAGCATGAGTGCTCTCTTTTCGGTCCATGTGTTCAAATCCCAATTCAGGGCCCCTTATCCTGCTCTTTCCTGGCTTTGCAAGTGCCCCTTTACTGTGCATGCTCCTTCAGACAGCTAACAAGAATCTCAATGCCTTTGTTTCTCAGTAGTTCATCAAGATAAAAATCTACGACTAAAATCCATTCGGTTATCATATCACAAGTAAACGAGTATAAAAATAATATACCTTAACCAGGGATAAGTCAATCTCAAGGACATTTGCAAGCTAGAAGATAAAATTAAAGTATTTTTACATTCTTAGAATTAACAGCACCTTACACAGTTGTAATAGACCAATGTAATCACAATTAGCAAAATTTCAAATTATGAATAATTAAAGACTGAATAAATTTTGAATTCAGATCTTTCTTCTTTCCCTATCTCTAAAATCCTTATAGTACAAATCTAGGTAGTGACCATAACAACTTAAGATTTCTTATTCTTTAATTTTATCTCATTTAAAATTCCTGGATAGATCAATATAGTCTACAATACTTTACTATACAAAGTCATATAAAACGTTAACTAAATTATAAATTATTAACTTAAATTTTAATATACATTTATAAAAATTAACTTAAGAATAGCGACATTTAATAGTATGATTTCCCCACATGAAGATTTTTAAAGCATATTACCATATTAAATAATTTTGCTTATTTTACTCAAACTTATAATCTTGAGATTATATTTTCATGAGACGATGTCAAACTTACCTCTGCAACATTTGTGTGCTCATCTATTGAAACAAATATCTTATAGAGTAGAGTTTCAAAATAATCACCTTGCACTCGATTCATTACAAAACCTTCAAGAGGAGGAACTAAAACAGAAGAGACTTTTCTCAGACAATTTTATAAAACAAGAAAGTATAACTTACATATCTAATTAAAAAAAGAAACCTCTAACTTAGGGACTGAATACAGCTTTTGATTTATTTTATCCACTCCATAGCAAGTTTTCTGAAACTCTCAAAGTTAAGGCCTCATACAACAATATCTACACAGAGAAGACTCTGAAGGTAGAAAGAAAATCCACGAAGAGTTCATTTAATTCACCATGAAATTCTCAGAGTTACTGAGACAGGTAACTCAGAAATGCTGGATGACATGGACTTGGTAGAAGTGTGAGGGAACAGGAGCTACTTCAGAATGGGGGAGCCTGCAAGAGTTTCTGATATTTGTGTTTTTGGTGCCTCATAGGCAGCAGGGTGAGTGGGCCAAAGCTGAAAAGCAAAAAAACGCAAGAAAGAGTTGCTATGCTATACAAAAACCAGGTGGATGCAAAGTATTGGCTGTCTCCCCATCATCCCTACTCCATCCTCAAAAGGGAAATTCATTTGCATGACCGCCACAATTACCAGGAGTCACTGGGCTAACTTGTTCTTTGGGGCTTTCTATTCCGGTATCCTCCTCAGTGGGCCACAGTGGCAATAGGGTCAAGACCCTTAGCACAGAGGGCAGCCCAACTAACACTCTCCACCTGAATGTCCATTCGTACTCATTTCTATCTCTTTGGTCCAAATGCTCTAATCTTAAGTGCTTTGCCCAGCCAATAATAAAGAATCTCTATGCTTTCCTTTGCCAATCTCCCCTATGCATAATTTACCCTGAAAATATCCCGAGGAGGAGGAATGCCTAGGCCATACAGCATTTGGACATCCTTATGTCCCCTGGCCCTAATATCATCTAATTGTAACTAAAAACTTAAATTATTCCTAACAGTGGAAAATAAGACAAAATTCAAATGGTCAATATTAAGACACTGAAAAACTACAATGTACATACATTTGAAGATAGGTTATTAACTTTATAGGTCTGGCTCATGTCATTTTCTAATTTAGTACTACCTACATTTCTAGTCATCTAGGTACTTTTAATGATCAATGGTTTCTTTATAGAAATATTTTAGAAATCCCATCTTTGACAACATTACTTCCCTACACTATTAGCTATGTAAATAATAGCAAACATTTATTGAATGCTTACTAAGTGCTAGACTACTACCAAGTACTTTATATATATATATGTTTTCATCTAATCCTCCTAACTCCATGAGCTATACAGTAGTATAATTAGTCCTATTTTTAAATTTATTTATTTACTTATGTATTTAGGAGACAGGGTTTCACCCTGTCACCCAGGCTGGAGTGCAGTGGGTTGATCGTGGCTTACTGCAGCTTTGACCCCCCAGGCTTAAGCAATCCTCCTGCCCCAGTCTCCCAAGTAGCTGGGACTACAGGCACATGCCAACACGCATGACTAATTTTTTTTATTTTTATTTTTGTAGAGAAGGGGTCCCTTTATAATGTCCAGGCTGGTCTTGAACTCCTGGACTCAAGCAATCCTACTGCCCTGGCTTCCCAAAGTACTGGGATTAGAGGTGTGAGCCACTGTGCTTGGTCAGTTACCCTGTACTTTGAGAGATAAAGAAACCAAGGCACTATGAGATTAGAAATTTTCCTAGGCCTTAATTTATATCTAAGCAAAAGCAAAAAGAATAAGGTGACTCTATATGAAGAAATTTGGTATAGTCTCTAATGCATATTAAATTTTTTTAAAAAAGTATACAGTACACCATCTGTGTAAAAATACAACCACACACAAAGAATATATACATATATGGTGCTTCTAGAAAGAAACAGAGGAAACTTAATGGTGGCTTCTGAAAGAGAAACTGGGTGGCTAAGCACAGAAGTGGAAGGCAGACTTTTTTATACCCCTTTATAAATTTAGAATTTTGTATCCTAATTATTGCCTACTGAAAAATGTTAATAAAATTTTTTTAATTATGAAAAATGGTATGAAGATTCCTAAAAAAAAAAACTAAAAATAGAACTATCATATGACCCAGTAATCCCACTTCTGCGTATATATCCAAACGAACTGAAATCGGTGTGTCAAAGGGATATCTGCATTTCCATGGTCACTGCAGCATAAGTCACAACAGCCAAGACATGGAAACAACCTAAGTGTCCATCAACAGATGAATGGATTAAAATGTAGTATACATACACAATGGAATACTATTCAGCCACAAAAACAGGAGAAATCCTGTCATTTGCAACAACATGAATAATACTGCTGGAAATTATGCTAAGTGAAATAAGCCAGGCACAGAAAGGCAAATACTGCATGGTCTCACTTATATGTGGAACCTAATAAAGTTGAACTCACAGAAGCAGAGAGTAGGAAGATGACTACCAGAGGCTGCAGGGATAGAGAAGGAGGGAATGGGGAGTTGCTGATCAAAGGGTACAGTTTCAGACAGAGGAATGGGCAGCTGTTAAGCAAAGGATATAAAGTTTCAGACAGACAAAATCAGTTTTGAGATTTATTGTACACTACAGTGAGTATAGTCAATATTAATGTATTAAGTATTTCAAAATAACTAAGAGAGTAAACTTCAGTTGTCTCATCATTAAAAAACATGACAGGTAAGTGAGGTAATGAATATGTCAATTAGCTTGATTTAATCATGTCACATTGTATACATAGATCAAAACATCACATTGTACCCCATAAATGCACATAACTATTACATATAATATACAGTATATATAATATGTAGCATATATATTATATATATTATAATATGTAACATTATATGTATGTAAACACACACACACACATACGCATATACATAAATGTCTTGGAATAGCCAAGAAAGTTACTAAAAAAAGATTTACAAAGAAAGTTTAGCCATAACTAATATTAAAGGTTTCTCTAAGTTACTATAACCAAAACAATATTGTAGGCTGGGCATAGTGGCTCATACCTGTAATCCCAGCACTTTGGGAGGCCGAGGTGGGTGGATCACTTGAGGTCAGGAGTTCAAAACTAGCCTGGCCAACATGGTGAAACACCATCTCTACTAAAAACACAAAAATTAGCTGGGTGCAGTGGCAGGCACCTGTAGTCCCAGCTACTTGGGAGGCTGAGGCCAGAGAATCTCTTGAACCTGGGAGGTAGAGGTTGCAGTGAGCCGAGATCACAACACTGCACTCCAGCTTGGACGACAAAGCCGGACAGCATCTCAGAGGAATTAAAAAAAACACATACACACAAACAAAAAAAAATACTGTATTAGCAGAAGAAAAAGGTGTATCAAAATTAGATCTAATATAGAGCAGAATTTAGTATACAACAGAAGTTATGCCTCCATTCAGCAGTAATGAGTTTTCGAAAAAATAGTGCTAGCATTGTCCAAATGTGATTTGGTTATTCAAAGAGAAGAAAAATAAGCTGAACCCTTATTCCACATCAAATATGAAAATAAGTTCCTAAAACAAACTACATATTTAAATATATATAATAAAAGTTCTCAAGAATTTTTAGACTATTTCTATATTCTACAGGTATTCAAGCATAACAGAATTCAGGAAGCTATGAAAGATAGATACACAAAATACAGTTAGAAAATGTGATGAATAATGAAATAGATTTTATTTAATAATAGAGCCTTTCATGATTACTCCCTTAAAAGTATTCCTATCTTCCATTTATATTTGCATCACCAACCATAGTGCTTCTTTTGTTGTCGAAACGTATCTGAAATGCCTCTTTTGAAATCACCTTCGGTTATCATTTGTACTGAATTTGATGGCTTCCACATTGTCAAACTGCTTTTATGTGTTTATTCTAATTTAGGGAACAGCCAAAGAGGTAACATGGTGACAAGGGTAAGCTGAGCAATTATCATTCCATGGGTCTGTTGGTTTGTACCACCAAAAACCAGCAGTTACTAAATGAAGTATGGTAGAACACATCAATGTAATGGAACAACCATCCATCTGAGCCTTCTCTGTCTGCCTTTTTCAAATGAATTTAGTTTAGCCATAACTAATATTAAAAAGTTACTGTAATCGGAGTCAATGTTCAAACTGTCAGTCAAACTGGACTGAAATTAACTAATCAAAGACTAATCTTTTTTTTTTGAGACAGAATCTCAAACTGTCACCCAGGCTGGGATGCAATGGTGTGGACACGGCTCACTGCAACCTCCGGCTCTGGGGTTCAATCGATTCTGCTGCCTCAGACTCCCAAGTAGCTGGGATTACAGGTGCCTGCTACCATGCCCAGCTAATTTTTGTATTTTTAGTAGAGACAGAGTTTTAGCACGTTGGCCAGGCTGGTCTCAAATTCCTGACCTCATGATCCAACCGCCTCCACCTTCCAAAGTGCTGGGATTACAGGCATGAGCCACCACGCCTGGCTAACTAATCTTCCTATTAATAGGTGGATCTCAAATGAGTCAATTCAGTTTATCTGATGAGAGTAGCAACTAGAGTAATGCTTTCATATTTTCCAACTGTGACAGGAAACCACTACCACCTCTGTCTTCAGAAATAATTTCCTTTTCAAAATCTTTCTCATTTTAAAACTAGTATTTGTTATAGCATCAACTATACAAACCCAAATTACTATTTCCCATACTTTTTAAGGTGCCTTTCCAAGCTTAAAATAGGATGCAGCCGGGCACGGTGGCTCACACCTGTAATCCCAGCACTTTGGGAGGCCGAGGCGGCAGATCACTTGAGGTCAGGAGTTCAAGACCGGCCTGGCCAAAATGGTGAAACCTCATCTCTGCGGGTTTCATCAGTAGAATAAATTAGCTAGGTGTGGTGGCGGGCGGCTATAATCTCAGCTACTCAGGAGGCTGAGGAACGAGAATCGCTTGAATCCAGGAGGCAGAGGTTGCAGTGGGCCAAATCATGCCACTGCACTCCAGTCTGGGCGACAGAGCTAGACTCTGTCTCAAAAAAAAAAAAAAAGAATTAACAAATGCACGAGGTTTAAAATGTGCTATTAAAGAATCACGAACATATGCCAATCCAAAGGTCTGGACACACTAGAGCATGACAGCTTGTCAAGATTCAACACTAACATAAGGAAGTATTTCTGCAATAAGTCCTATTACTACTAATTTGTTAATATTAAGGTCATTCTCTAAAATTTTTTGACACTGTGCATTTGATTACACAAATATTAAATATCTAAGTATGATAAAACATAAGAACAACAGCTAAAGACATGCCACAAGACATACTTGTAACATATAACCTGAATATAATAAGTTCTTCTATAAACTGGTAAGAAATCTAACCTGTTGAAAAAAAAGTACCACTCTGTGTTCAAGGATACTGAACATATCAGCATCATAGTGGCAAAAAACTGGAAATAATCTAAATAACCAGCAATACAAAATGGTTTAATAAATTGATACATCCATAAAGGGTAGCACAAAACAAGGCTCTTAATATTGGTTTACTCGGAGAAGTGGGTAAAGGAGGAAGGGAAAAGGAAATAGACAAAAAGACCACAGTAACATGAAAAAATAATGTACCAGTATGTTAAGTGAAAATGAGAACATACAATTCTATGGTATTACTGAATGCTACACACTGAACAAGGATTAAAAGGCAACACAAATTTATAAAAATATTGAGTTGATTTGGGATTGTTAGAATTTTACCTTGGGTCTCTATCATTTTAATATGGTGTGTACACCAAATACAAAACTGAGAATAAGGAATTTAAGTAAAACCATTGTACTGTGTCAAAATGTAATGAAGAAAAAATGTTTTTCTTGAAATATCCTAACATCTAAGATCCTAGAATGGATGATACACAGTGCTTAGCACCTGATATCCATTCAAAAAATAGTGAAAAATGTTAGCACAGTCTTACCTGCTATACAACTGTCATCAGATATTGGTACATCCAGATATATAAATCCTTTGTTATACAAACCTAAAGAAGCAAAAGTATCTTGCTTTAGACGGAACACTACAACAGTAATTTAAAAAAAAACTGATTTCTGGCTTTCTCTAAAGATTCTTACAAATGAATGCTATGTGACGAAGGAAAAAGTAAAATAGAGAAAAAGAATTATAATTAAGTTTTTAAATCTCGATTTCCTGCATATGCTCAGAAGTACAAAATTTTTCTTACCATTCAGTTGCATAAATTTCTAGTGTATGTGACTAATTATAGCCACACTGGAAAACAAAAGACTAAGGTCACATTTCAAACAATAACATGCCTTAGAAAACAGCACTATTTGTACCTACTTGATAAGTAATTGCTAGTAATTATTGATGGTTTAAAACAAGTTTTTATGTTGACAGAAAACCATTTCTACTAACCACTTACTATGTACTACATTGTAATCTAGTGATCCAGAGAGCTGAGGGCCTGAATCGATGATCTTATCAATAGCGCATTTCTCAGGCAAAGTGCATATCTAAGAAAAGCAAAATATTTTTAATTAAGTTCTGTCCAAATTAACTAATTCATAAGTCTCCTGAAATTTATTTATGTTGAAACCAGTGATTACATGTCATTAGCTCAATGAATTACATATTTATCACTCTAGAATTCAAACAAAACACTATGCACATAGCCATCAATTAAGGTGCCAAAATATGCAACATACCAACAGAACACAGAGAACAAACTTACTGTAAGTACCAGTATTTGCTGGTTAGTATATTTGTTGCTTGTCATTGAATTGGAATTAGATCCATTTACTAATTCAGAGTCTCTCTAATCAGAAGTTTAGCCAAACTCCACATGAATATTGTCAGTAACAGGTAAGTTCATTAGCTTATTATAATACAGTTTGAGAGATCCACTAGGAGGTACTTTAGACTGAAGTAAAATTTCTAAGCCTTCCACTCATCATATTTAATATGTCCTCTGGAGAAAATTAAACGCAAACTAAAAAGAAGGCCACACACTCACACTGCTTCAGCTGCACATAAATACAACCTGGTCTCCAGGTCCCTTCATTACTGCACTCCTTTCCTCTAAATCAACATCCCTTCCAAGATGTGGTCTGACCACTAAGATTATCAACTCTCTTGATCTTGACACTATCACCCATAAAAGCACCGATTCCTTGACTGCAACAGTTCTATGCAGTGATTAAGAGTACAAGGTTCCATGGCAAACTGCCAAAAAATCCTGGACCTTTATTACTGCTAAGACTTGAGCTGTTACTTAACTGTTTTGTGCTAACTTTCCTCATCTGTCAAATGGGGGTGCAAATAATACATACCTCTGGGGTTGTTATCAGAATTAAGTAAGACAATGTAAAAAGCACTTGCAAAAGGGCATGGCACATTTAGCACACAGAAGGTGTTTAAAAGTATTAGCCAGTATTATTGTTGTTGGCAGCTGTGGCATCATATGCTACTTTACATGAAACTTCTATCTAATTAACACCCCCAGATAACTGAATTTGAACCAAGTCAAGTCTCCCTTACCATTACAGAGTATTTCAGAAACTCACCAATATTCTAGTCTACTAAGATCATTTAAAATTTTAAATTTAATTTTCTTCAGGAAAACAAAATGTTACTTTTTTAAAAATTATAAGCTATAATTCAAAATTATAAAATAAATTTAAAAATTAAAATTCTATGTTTAACTTTTAAAGATTTCTACCTTGATGTCATCTTCTGTGATATATCCAGCCTGCACCACCCACCATGCCTCTATGGCAATTTCCACTGGCTTTATTGGTAGAAGATCACGGGCTGTTTTCCTTCTGAAGAATTTCTGCAATGGTACAAACATTTGAGAATTTGCAATCTAAAATTATCACTTTCTTCTTTCATCAATCATAAGATAGTTTCTAATGGACTAAATAAATATCTTCTTAAACCTTCATGTTTTAAAATCTTAACAATTATAAATAATATACTGAATGAAGACAGTCATTCTTAAATTGTCTCAAAGTAAATTATTTCAAAACACTAATTGTTAAATCCAGATTTAATTCCAGAAACTCAAGTGAAACCCAAACAGTGGAAAATGCATTTGAAAATGTGAACACTTATTTCACCTGTTAACTCTACAAGTAGAATGAGCAACTAAAAAGACCAAGAGTACAAAAATAATTTTTAAAAATGAATGTTTTATGCATTAAAAATTTTAAATAATCATTTAAGCTATAACCTAGAGAATACTGAGGAGTTATTTTGGTATTGTTTCTGTGTTAAGCACATTTTATTTGGTTAAAGAAATACAATTCATTATTTCTACTCCTTGAAAAAACTAATCAAACTGTGTGATGAAGCCAAAACAATGAAACAGAAAGGAAAATTACTAACTTACTTTTGATGATCTACACTGATTCATAAGATCAATATACTGGTTTCTTCCTATGCCAAGAAGCCTTAGACCTGAAAAAGAGTCTTTCCTTTAAAAACATTTAATATATCTTGAAATGTCAATACGATCACAAGTGATTTGAGGAAAAACCCTAGCTTATGTTCATCTTTCAATTACTAATCAAATATCAATATCAAATTAAAAGGAAGTCTTCAAACAAAACATAAAGGCAAGCTAAACTTTGGGAGAGCTGAATTCAAGCTGACACGTCTAACAAATAAAAACATTTTTGAAAAGCAGAAGTCCCGCCAATTTTAGGAAGTCAAAATGTAATTTTCAGTGAAAGCTTCTTAAACAACAGAATTATGACACATTCAAAATATACACTTTGTCAAAATATGCATCATAAAACAGGAGCAAATTAAGTCAGTAAAAACTGTATGCTACTCTGCAAAAATACTGTGCACAGTTTTCCTCCCACATTTAATACACACACACCCCAAGTATCAGAAAGAACTTCATTCCCTGGAAATATATAGATTAGTCCTATTTTTTTGATTCTACCACTCTCAAATATTTCTCTCTTAGACATTTAATCTTACATTTGTGTCTTGTATCATCTGATAAAATTCCCACTAATAATGTTGCTTACTGTTCTCATTTTTCACATATTTCAGGTTAAAAATATACATTACAATATTAACAGATGACAGGATGCATGCACAAAGACACCACCTAAACATTACCTTCTTCAGCATAATTAAATACTTACAGTCGGCAGCAGTAAAATTGGGCAATGAATCATAACTTTTCTCACTGTTCATAATATCCTTTTAAAAAGAAAAAAATTTTAAATTTGAAATCTAAATGTCCTTAAATAAAAATGTGCATAAATATAATACTTCTATAGCCAATAAGAATAACAATGATTATTACAGGAAACAGTGAGATCATAGCTTGGCAACCTAGAGCATGCATACCACCCTGTGGCACTCCCCACATGTTCCCAACCTAGTAATTAAAGGGCAGATTTTCAGGTATGGGTTTCTCACAGGCTCTCTACAATTCCCAGACAGCTGCCCTGTAACCTCTGCCCTTTGGAACCAATGTAAGTAATGGCTCTATTAGAGCTCATGGTTCCAGACTCTCACATTTCATACCTGATCCTAGATCCCAACCGTGACAGAAAGCCAAATAATGTGCCACAACTCCATCAATATGCATCTAAAACACATGCACTACCAATAAACATTATAACCACTTTAGTGGTCTTGGATCCTACAAGTCCCAATCTGTAGAAGAGTTAAACTTCATATCCAGCTTTTTCTACCCCAAGCTGTTTCTCCAATAACAAATCCACTGCTTGCTGCGGGGATAAGGCCCGTTTTCAACCCAGGAGCTATACCCAATGACATAAGAACAGAAACCAGAATTCAGCAACTATGTAGATGTAACTGAAATGAAAGCTGGTAAATGAAACAAAAACCCCACCTATTTTAGCTCCCAAACTTGTGGACTACACTAGAAAAATAAAGAGACAGCAGTAACTATTATACTTCCTGATGAGCTGCCATCTTCATTATGCTACCCTGGTTCTTCATTATGCTACCTGGGCTATCAGGCCTCTAGCTTTTCTCTAGTATTTCCTCCAAAAGAGGAACACGGGAAGCATGGGACTGCAGAAGTGTCCATGAAGGAGGGGCTTGTGGAGATAAGCAAAGGGAGTGAGCAGTAAGGGACACATCGTAATAGGGCTAACCTCATGTTACCAGATTCCCAACTCCTTCAGTTCTAGGCTACTCTCTGCTCTTCAAGTGGCTAGTGAGCCCGAAACAGGAGCACTCAAACACAATTAAGGAGCAAATGAACACTAAATGAATACTGCCAATCTTTCATAAAGCTCACTTGAAAATAGTGTATAACTAGTATTAAAGTTATCCAGTACAAGCCTAAAAGCTGTCTTTGGAAAAAGGCTAACGACTAAAAGTTAATAATTATAGAAAGAGATTAACAGCCAAGACTACTAACACATTTCTCTTTTCTGGCACCTGTATTATATAATGTTGGGTCTACGTCATCATTTATTCTTTAGACAGTTAGTGAATAAATACATTAATTTTCTCAGAGCCTTATGTTCAATTCTGTCATCCACATTTTCAACCTGTTTTAAAAGGCAATAAATTTTACACAGAGTCTGCTAACATAAATGACTGATCAGTGCTACAACAGCACAAAGGGTCAAGACCACCTTCAACAACCTGAATAGAAATAGACACCTTCCCAATGTAAAAACATCAATAAGGATAAGTACTTGTACGGTGTGGCTCAAAGAGTTAACTTGCCACCAAGAGTCCTTTTTACACTATAAGTTCAGAAGAGTGTTCACCGTAGATGAGCGCAGAAGAGCTGGTCAACATCTGCAAAGTGTCCCTGACATGCAATCACATCCAAGTCCCAGTGGCTCACCCACACTGTAAACTCACCTCCATAATCCCAGTATAATAGGAAAATGGTGTTATCCTTAAGCCCTTCACCATAATATCCGATAAATGGTAAGGGTACAGCATGAGATGATCTCGGCTGTACTTTAGCAGTTCCTCATAGTATTTGCGTTCATCTTTCTTGACATGTTTGACTGCACAAAAGAGGGAAATTGTCTAGTTTTTTTCAGATTTCTTATAGTCACATATTAACTATAAATGCAGTAAGAAATACTTCACAAACCAACAGTAATTTAAAAGAAAAGTACGTAAGTTATAAGAGAATACATAAAATATTCTAAGTTGGAACAAAGAAACAGTTGTATCACATGAAACAGACTTCACAGTATGTAAGTAAAATGTATAATAGGACAGATTAGTAGAGAATAATTCTTGCCAAATGAGAAAATAAGCATAGAACTACCAGCATGACCCCAAAAAAGGTATAAAACAGAGGCTTATTACATTACTTTACAAGAGAGCCAAACTGAATGCTAGTTTTCAATGGAGTTGTCTTTTTTTTTTGGAATAATTTGCTGTTTTTTTAGTTTTTAAATGTAAAAAGTCCTCTGAATTTCACGGAAAATGTTCACGCAGAAAAACAATTATCAGAAACATTATGCTTAAAATAAGAGTAACAAACAGGAGGGAAACACTACCAGGGCAACAGCAGAACAGACTAACCAAAATAATCTGATAAATAAAAAGCAAATTTTTTTTTAGAAAGAAGAAATCATGGAATTAACTATGTTTAAAATGTGTCACAATTATTATAGAAAGTCTTTCATATTATTTGAAAAATTTATGGAGACAACTCAAAGTCAGCTTACTAAGAACTAATACATTTCTTCTTTTATAGCATATTTTCTAAACTCAGGCAAAAAGAGGACATTTGAATTAAGATTATTTTATAGGTAAAATGTGTCTATAAGCAGTACTCTAAAAATAATTTTTATCAGAATTAGAATGAAAAATCTACTTGCTAATACAAATTGTTGTTAGGTGAAATGATCAGTGTAGAGTTTCTTAAAGGCTGTACATGGAATAATATCAGTACTATGAAATATGTATTGCAAAGATAGGTTTATGAATATGATAAAGAAATGGTAAGTTCCACCCCAATATAAAAGTGCCCCTACTTACCCAAGTTATTTCTGTATCGTAACTGATTGCGGATACTGTACAGGACAACCTGCTTTTCATATTCTCTCTGCGAATTTCCAAGACTCTAGAAGAAATTTCAAATAGAATTCAAACAACTTCCAAACTAAACGATAGTACTATTTTTTCCCAAAACATTTTAAAACCACGACCCCCAATTTTATCCTGGCATTTCTAATTTCCAGAATTAAATAAAAAATATTTTCTTAAACGTTATTATACTAACTTTCCTGCTGCAGCATTCTAAGCAAAAATCCAATGTATTTTCTGTTTACCTTTCCAAAAGAGTTTTCTAAAATTATCCAAGGTATTTAATATCAAATAAAAGAGTAGTAGGAAAGTATGATTTTGCTTTAGTTAACGAAGAACTAAGTTCTGCTTATGCTTATACAGATTTCCTTCCAGACTCTCATGTCTGGATAGATGGTTTCCTGCACCTACATTTATTTAAATTTAAGAATGGCAACTAAGGACATATACATCCCTCTTTGATAATTATTTGTAGCTGAGGGTTATAATTATTAAAGATTAAGATTTCTGGAAATGTACACAAAATTGTTTCTTAAAAATGCAATCTCCTGGTTTCACTGGAAAGCATTTAGACAATTTTAGAATTCTGATCTATTTTTAATAAGCTAAAATCTTTCTATTGTGCACTTACTGTTTTGTTGCAGTGTTCATGCAAGCAAATAACAAGTTTGCCTAATTATGGTTAACATTATATTCACTGTAAGAACATAATTTAATATATGACTGCTATCCCCCTTCTAATTTGTAGGTATGGTGTTTCCAATACACTATGAAGTGAAATTAGACATCTTAGGAAAGTAATGACAGAAAGATCAGAGGATTTAGTTTGTCATATTTCCTACTCACATGTAAGCCAAAACCAAAGAAATGTACATATATCTTTCACTTAAGGCAATCTTCACAATAAGACAGATGAAACTCACATCTAAGTAAACTGATGCATAACTAGACCCATTGGTAGGTAGTATTTTCAGAAAAATGGAACATGATGTGTCCCATTTTAACTGTACAATTATGTGCGGTTGGCCCTTGACAACACGGGTTTGAAATGCACAAGTCCACCTATACTGGGATTTTCTTCCTCCTCTGCCACCCTGAACAGCAAGACCAAAAACTTCCTGTATTTCCCCCTCCTCAGCCTACTTGATGTGAAGACAAGAAGACCTCTAAGATGATCCATCTCCACTTAATGACTAGAAAAATACGATGAAATAGCACTTTCTTTTCTCTAGCTTATTTTATTGTAATATAGTATCTATTAATAACATATACGACATACAAAATATGTATTCATCAACTGTGTTTTGGACGAGACTCCGGTCAACAGTAGGCTACTAGTAGTTAAGTTCTGGAGAAGTCAAAAATTATATATGGATTTTCAACTGCACAGGGTGCAAGCACCCCTGACCCCATGTTGTTCAAGGGTCAGGTTTCTTCCTGCATCTAGTTTAGTTTATCACAGGCTAAGCCAGAACTCATGCTACTACCAGAATGTATGTGCTTATATTATTTTCATCTGTCTTCACATTAAAAGGGGTTAAGAGTAGACCTCACTGTAAAGAAACTACTCTACCATCCTCTTTGTAGCATCAGTGTTTATATTATTTTCATCTGTCTTCGCATTACAACGGGTTAAGAGTAGACATCACTGTAAAGAAACTACTCTACCATCCTCTTTGTAGCATCAGTGCCAGGGTCATTGCACTAAGACACAATATTAGAGAATTCAAAATAGTACCCTTTTAAAGATTTTCTCTGCCTTTACTGCTAAATAAAAGTCTTTTTTTTTTCCTCAGGGAATACAAATACACACATACTCACATAAGCACACAATTTTGTGAACATCTTAGCAGCTTCCAAACTTGAGGTTTTGCTCTTCTGTTTCAAAATAATTCTCTTTACCTATCAAATGTGTCAGCTTTGGCTCTCAGCATTAAGTAATGACTGGTCTTAACTATATTAATCAATACACATGAGTGCACACAAACTTCTAAAACCCACATTAAAAGTTGACTTTACTCTTCACTAGCCAAGTATGTAATATAAATTGTTTTATTCTGAGATTCTTGGGCTCCCCTTCTACTCTTACCCCACTGTCTACCATCAGTCACATTTTAAAACACTGTTACCACTAGAGAAGGTTAACTTTTTAAAAAGAAGAAAAAGAAAAGTCATTTTACCTGGAGACAACTCTAGCCCTGCAGAAATACTGACCAGGTCTGACAAATGAAGTTGGGTTGCATATAAAAGGAACTACATCAGATGAAACAATGACATAAGAATAAGACACTATCTATAAAGCACCCATCAAAGATTATGCTAAAAGCAGAAAGATTTTCTGAAACTTTTGGTCCTACAGACTCCAATCCCAGCATATACATCACCAAGTACACCCCCGTGCCCTGTCAAAAAACACATTTTAAAATTGATCCTTCTTAGATGGTACAGAACCTCATCATAAGATGCCCCTTATAAAAGGACTATTAATTATTTTGAATAAAGAATATAAGATATTGGTAAACTACAGAAAAATCCTGAAATAATGACCCTATCCCCAATTTTTAATGTATTTTTAAAAAGTCTATCATGACCCATATCACATTTTTTAAAATGTCCTCTCACCCACATAAAAATGAATTAGCTTAAAAGATATTTTTTTTAAATCTAAATCACTTGCCTCAAGCTTTTAGAACTGGAAAATTTGAGTCATTTCCAAGGAAACCCATCAAAACTTACTGGAAATGACACCAAAGTATCTAAAAATCTATAATGCCAAAAGACAAATTATTTCCATACAAGGAATATTCCCCACATTTAAACTGACTGAGTTTTAGGTGCTCAGCCACAAATATTTACTAAAAGTTAAGTATGTGTGAGAAGTACTCAAGGTACAAAGGCAAAGCCAGTATTGTAACCAGAAAATGCACCATAGTGGGGTAAGCTCTATGACAGGTGAGGAATACAATGCAATGATAAGACAGACTAGGGGCAACCACCACAGATAGGAGGTCAGGGAAACCTCCTACGAGCAGGGAGTATCAGAGTGCGATTCAAAAAGAAGCTATTAAATACAAGCAATATAAAGGAGACAGGCAGTAATAAGGTTGGGTTTGCATTTCAGAAGCCTAACCCCTAGAGTAGCATGAAGAATGCAGGAGAAAGTCCTATTCTGAGAGCAAGAGATCAGACAGAACCTCTGATGTAGTAATCTCAGATGGAGTTCGGTCTAGGGAAACAGTGATTAGGCTAGAGAAGGTCCTTGGAAGTAAATGTGTACAGACGGGTTTTGCAACATATACAAATGGCCAACCTTATCCTAAGCTAAAATAGCCAGTTTCAAGTGATCTTAAAAACAAAAACATACTTAATTTCACATTTAGACCTAATTTTAACTGTTCTGTGATTATTTTCAAATAGTCATGACTATGTTTTAGAAACTCTTTTGCCAATACTAATTAAAGACAATTATTCATGTTATATATAATCTCATCACTCATCTTTCTTCCAGTAGGCTACATTTATTCTGATGAAAAGAGTAGAAAAAAAATAGAAACAAAGAAAAGAAGAATTGTTTCTTCTTGTGTCTTTGGATTTGCCACAAAACCCTAAAGTACAAAAGTGTCCTTTAAAGCCTTTATTCAAGATTAACAAAAGAAATTTATTCCCTTAGGTTTAGAGCTTTGTTCTCTCGGTTCAAGATAAATGTCACACGGGCAGCCACTGACACCCAAAAATTCAAATCCTTTAAATTTATCTTTCCACTTTCTTGGGTTTGCTATATTAAAGTGAAAGCATTTTCTTGGCCACATGACGCATGACCAGAACCTTAATATTCACTTCCTGGCGCTAAGTCCCCAAGGGAGGAAGGGAGCAAAGTAAACTAAACTATTATAATCCTTATACCATCACCACCACCATGCCAAACTTCCCCAAAACACCACGGCCAAATGCCAATAGAAAACCAAATTTCACCCTCGACCATGTATAATGGAAGGAAGTGAAGGTCAATCTATGACCAGAGCAACAGTGCCTTATCTGTAGCCCATATCACTACTTTCTTAAGACTTAAAACCATCTGCTGTTATGTATTTATCCATTTATTTGTTTACTGTCTTTCTTCAGTAAAATGGAAGCTCTATGAAGGCAATCTTTGTCTTGTTGACTGTTGCGAATTACCTGCATCTAAAACAACGCACAGCACCTAGTAGGTGCTCAATAAACATCTATTAAACTGAGTAAAAAACACTCAAAAAATCGAGCACTAACTTTCAAAAACCTCATGTCACTCTTGTTGAAACATCTCTGATAAACTCATCTTGTCTAGAGGATAACGTCCAACAAAACAAAGCACATAAGCTCCTTCAACATCTGGCCCTGATCACTTTTCCTGTCTCATCTGCTACCAGCCCCGCACACTCAAAAAATTTCAACTCCAAACATATCAGTCCAAACTCTGGTGATATTCAGTCACTTGCTACTCATGAGACATGTTCCTTCACTCATTCAAGCTTTGTAAAATGACTTTCCTTCCCCCTGGAAAAATCTTTATTCCCTCTTAACTCCTATTCGTCCTCCAAGGCCCAATTTAAGTGCCTCTTCTACACATCCTTCCAACTCTCCCAAGGTAATTTCTCCTTCCCTGTGCTGTCACATATACTACAGTGGAGGTGTGTATGAGCTGCTATCATCTTGTATCGTATTCGTTGGTTTCTCATCCCTTTCCCACCATCCTGAAGTTCTGGAAGTCAAGGACCGTGCTTAAAATCTCTATCGCAGGTGCCTGGCTGAAGGGAGGCTGCGGGCAAAAGCGCCAGTCGGGTCCTGTGGACACCATGCCATCCCATTTAGCAACGGCCCCGTCCTGGCCCTGTGGCCCCACTGCCGTCCCCCCCCCCCTCGCCCTGAGCTGAGGGTGTATCCCCCCAAGACCATGGAGGGGTAAAGGAAGGGAGTCAGCCGGGAGCAGCCCGTTCGGGCCCCGCGGGGGAGGCAAGCAGGTGACCGCGGGGCGGGCCGAACCAGTCAGGGGCCCGGTCCCAGCCAGGTTCCGGCCGTACCTGTCTCACGTTGGCCGGCAACTTGCTCCACGGGTAGTTGTGCCGGATGTGGAACTCCACGTCTATGTTCATGATGCCGTGTCCAGGGCCGGCCGCAAGGTCCGCGACCGCGACCCACACTACGCCTCCCGCCTGCCCGCCCGCGGCCTGTCAGGGAAGCCCCGCGGGAGGCCCCGCGTCTCACACTGCCTAAGGCCCGAGCTGCCCCATGGTCTGGGCTCCCTACAGCTCAGCACGGCCCGGACCAGCCTAGCACAGGCGGCAGCGATGAGAGGCTGGGTCGCCTTAAGAGCTCCAAGTTTCTTCCTAGTTTCGGCCCGCCGGAAATGGCTCTTTGTTCACGTCACTTCCGCCCGCTGGCGCGCGGCCGGAGGGGCGGGGCGCGGACTGGCCTCTGGTCACACCCCCTACCAGCTCCGGGGCGGGGCGACGATGAGGTGTCCAGAAGTACACGGGTGAGCGCTCCTCGCCCGCGCGCTTCGTCTCCCTGTTTCCGTCTCTGAATGAACGGAGATTGTCACTTGGGTTTGTGTTGCCGTTGCTGACGACCCAGTTTCCTCAAAATGTGAAGCCAGGTGGTCCCAGATCAGGCGGTTATAGGCACTGGGGTCGGCTGTCAGAGAAAAGCGACCTGGGAAGCAGGCCGGCGGTGGCTGGCTTTACTAGGAGTGCGGTGCGCTCGCGGGGGTCTCCACAAGCCAGCCCCGAACTTGGGCCAGGGCGCCGGGGGAACAGGTCCAGGCCCCTGGGGAAAGAACAAGTCTCTCAGTCAGATCTTGCACCGGGTTGAGCGAGAAGCGAGGGCAGTGGGAGAGCAGAGGTCTGGTAAGCCCTCTTCCCATCCAAGGTGTGCTGCTCGCCATTGGGCTCCACTTCCCAAGAAGATCCAAATTCTTACAATGCAAGGGATTCGGGGAGCTGAATTTTTAAACAGTGGTACTGACAGATCGAAGCAGCCCACAGTCACCTAGGAGACAGAGAGACCCTTGCCAGCCTTTGGCATGTAGCCTCTCACTTTCTGCTTTCTTCTGCGCCGCACAAATGCCTCCAGAGTCTCTTTTTAAAAGCAAAAATCCAGCATGTCTTAATTTCAGATCAAAAGATAAGGTCTTTGGGAATAATTTCTTCCAGAAATTGTTACACTGCCTTAGCAAACCCATGGCCATTATTCCTGGCAGGAACCAGAGATAACTTAAGTGTTTTTGCAGCTTGTTGAATCACACGAACTGAATGAAGAAACCCTCCAAACAGGCTTTGTGTGAGCAACATGGCTGTTTATTCACCACAGTGAGGGCGGGCTGAGTAGGGAGAGTCAGCGGAGGGCAGTGGGATAGGAGTTGGTTTTATAGGTTTGGGGTAGGCAGTGGAAAGTTACAGGAGTTACAGTTTTGAGCGGTTTTTGCAAGCTGGGAGGGGGTCATAGGGTCTGGAGTCACAAGGTTGACCAAGGTCAGTTACAAAGTCCAATTGCCTTATCAGCTGAGGGGGAAATAAGGAACAATAGAAGAATGTCTCAAGTCATTCTTCCCTTTTGTGGTTTTCCAGTTACTTCAGACTTTCTATTTCCAGGAACTCCTCTGGAATATCCATACAGGTCACAGAGGTTGCCATGGCATAGTCCATGGCACTGTCAGTCGGCCTAAAAGACCGTACACAACTGCTTTTCAGTTTTTAACAATGGTTTTAAATAATGTTTTATTATACACTGGGAGATGTAGACTTAGAACTTTTTGTAAGATGCCTAGCTCACACCTCAACAGCTGGCAAGTCTGATGCTTAGCAGAAACCCCATTATGTCTCATGAAACAAAGGTGACAAGTACACATTTCCCTGCATAGATGTTTTGGTCTCCTGTTGTCCAACTATAATAGCCCAAAGCTAAGTGCTGTGAATCTTATGTTTACAGACCCTCATCAGCATAGCTAAAGTTAACTGAACTCTAACCGTGAGACATTTGTTCAACAAATATTGATTACCTGCCCACCATGTATTAAGCCCCTGACTTGCAATAGATTGTTGTTCCTCACAACCCTGATATTCCTACAACAGTAACCACTGTTACTATCCCAGTTTGATAGAGGAGGAGACTGAGGCTTGGCAGGGCTATATGACTTGCTTGCAAGATCAGATGTGTAGTAGTGCCAGAGCCAAATTGGAGCCCAAGGCTATCCTCACTCTAGAGCCATCCTTTCAGTTCCCCAACTCAGGCTCTAACTCACTGAACTCTTCTACCTCCTGTTCCAATTTAGACAATGTTCATTCAAAGTCAACAACATAGTCATCCTCTAAAATAATGTTTTACAGTTCTAAGTGTAGAAGAACCCATATTCTTCCAAATTGTAACTTGGGTGTAATGCAACATAAATAACAATGAAAATTAAAGTCAACTTAGTTCAAAAATCCCTGTAAACTATTATTAGCTAATGATAGCAGTTCAGCAGATGAATACCTGATAAACGCACTATATTGAGTTTAGTGGATGCATCAAAAACTATAAAAGTGGACATGGGATAAATGGAGGTGAACCTACACCCATTGAATCAATAAGGCAAACAGACCTTTGAAAATGTGACCCTGGGGCTAAAGAGTCTCACTCAGCAAGTAGCTGAAAATAAACAGACACATGAGGGAAGAAATGGGAATGAGTCAAAGCTATGTAGATGGGAAGGATTCAAATAACAAGCTCTAAAGAATAAGAACCAGGTTTCGCTTGATACACAATCTTATTAAAGTACTGATCTGCCTCATTTCCCCTCAAGATGACCATTCTTTTTTTTTTCTTCTTTTTTTTTTTTTAGAAAAGGAGAGAAAAGGAGAAAGAAAGAAACAGCAAAAGAAAGAAAAAAAAGAATGAAACAGAGAAAGAAAGAGGAAGAGAAAGAGGGAGAGAGAGTGGGATTCTTGTTTTATTGCCCAGGCTAGAATACAGTCTAAAAATGGGTAT